>JAHHZJ010002217.1:0-29414 GCA_021437245.1 Aegilops speltoides
GCCCTTCCTGTCGTGGGCGCGCGGGAAGGTGGCCTATCGTCTTGACTTCGGCCAGCGCCCGCATCCACGCGTGTTCCATGTGGGCTGCTCAAGCCTTTCCAGGCGATCCACATGCCTCCTCGGCGGCTTCCTCCCCCGAAGGTCGATTCTTCCGAGCGAGAAGGTGTTGCAGCCCGCTCGTGTGGTGTCCGGTTCATTCTCATTCAATGGCGGGCCTTCCGGAGGAGGAGGCTACATGGGAACAGGTGAAGATTTCCTTCAACACTATTCAGACTTTCAACTGAGGCGAATGTTATGCAGAGGGAGAGATGTTATGACCGAACGGTCTATACTAGGAAGAGGCCCATAAGGCATTAGTATTAGGGACTTGGTCCACAAGTTATCTTAGGAAATTATCTTAGGAAAGTTATCTTAGGCTAAAGTTATAAATACTCATGTAAGACATTGATTTGAGGCAAGCAATAAAGATTATTATTATCTTCTTGCGGCTCCCGAGGAGTGAAACCCTACCGCCGCCGCCTTTCAACCCTAGCTGCGCGCGCACTGGCCAAGCAAGCCTCCTCCCACGCCCGCCTCCTTGCCCCTACAACCCGCCCTAGGCCCTGGTAGAACCCTAGTGTTTCTACCAAGATTTTCTTAGAGACGTTAGGTAAATTTGGCTATAATGGCCCTCCACATAGCAAGAATGATCCTCGCAAAATTCCTATGTATGCTTGCCTATGTCTCAGTTTCAATTGAATTTATACATACCATCTAGCTCATTTTTGTGCCTCTTTTTTGGAATTCCTTGCATTTTCTGACCTATGTGGGTTTTCTCTTATAATGTGAGGAGTCCTTAATTTTTTTGATAATATTATAAATGACTGATTGATAATAGAAGAGTTCAAGGGTTTACCACGTTCTGCAATTATCTTTCATTAGGAACCAAGGCGGCAATCCTCCAAACTTTTCAGCAATTTCCTATGTTTTTTCGCATGTAGGCATAATAAGAAGTTTATAGAAACACTACATGTATTTTTTTAAAGGCCTCCTTAACTGGTTTACATATGCTGTTAGGTATACGTATATTTTTAGGACCAGAAATATGTGTTTTTAAACACACACCAAAGTATATATTTTTTACGGCATAAGGATCTAAATTCTTAGCGTTGGTATTTGCTCAAACAGGAGATTACTAAAAAAATACATGTATTTTGAAGGTGGCATAATTTTGAATGGGGCTTTGTGCTACCAAACTAAAATGTGTACATACATCTCATGTACTCCCTCTGTTCCTTAATATAAGTCTTTTTTAGAAATTTCAATATGGATTGCATACGGATGTATATAGACATAGTTTAGAGTGTAGATTCACTTATTTTGCTCCGTATGTAGTTCATAGTGGTATCTCTTAAAAGACTTATATTTAGAAATGAAGGAGTAGACAACAAGCCACTGTTTTTCTTTTGTTAAAGGAAATTAAATTTGCTTCATATGTGCTTGCCCACAACTAATAAACCAGTTAAATCATGGATTTTGTTTTGAATACAACTCGTGCTACCAAACTAAAATGTGTGTCTACATCTCATTGTAGACAACAGACCACAGTTTTTTCTTCTTAAAAGATTTGTTGCCAATATGCTTGCCCACAACTAAACCAACTAAACCATGGAGTTTCTTTTCAATGTCCACATGGATTCGATGGGTTTGTGCCCCTTTTGGTACTTTATACAACCGAATAAGAATGTGTATATATCATCTCATTGTACACAACAACATACCATTTTTTGGCTAAAGAATATTTCATTTATTACCATACGTGCTTGCCCATACATATTTCTTTAAATGAGACTATAATATCAAGTTCTTTTTGCGAGAAAACTACGACTAGAAGAAACTAAAGCAAGCCAAAGGTGCGCCACCATCATCGCCCTCGCCAGGAGCGAGCAAAACTTTTGTAGTAGGCATCGGAAGTCTTCGTGCTAAGACCCCATCGGACCAGCGCAGTAGAACAACAACTACCGCCGATGAAGAGTAGTGTAGATCAGAAGGATCCAACCTGAATACACATGAACGTACACTACAAAAAAATACACTTTCGTGATGATACGTGTTTGTCACAGTAGGTCGCGTTTTTTGTCATGCATGTACATTCATGATAAATTTATGACAGAATCAAGATAGTCATACTTGTGCTCGTCAGAGAAGTGTTTCATGACATTACTAGAATTATCATCACGAAGTGTCCACTTCCATGACGATAAATTGCGCGTCCGTAAGTGCTTTCGTCAAGGGTGACCGACACGTGGCATCCACCGTAACGGAACGCCGCGTTAAGTTATCGGTCGGGTTTTAGATCCGATAACCCGTTAATCCCGACCAATGGGGATTTTTCACGTGTAAAATCATCATTGGTCGGAGGAAACTGCGTGTCGGCTCACCGTTGGGGACGATGTCATCCGCTCATTGGACCGAAGGCACCTATGATACGGCGACCGTGTACGGCCCAACACGGCCCATTCCTTTGAAAAGGCCAACCGCTTTGACTTGGTCGAAATGTGGCGGGCGCCCACTGAAGCTTTAATGGCTTGGTCGCATATAGCCCATTTATAGCCCGCTAACCTAGGGCCCGATCGCGCCTATCCGAATTAGGCCCATGAGCGTCATCCGGGCGTCCAATATGATTCATGCCGTTTGAACTTCCTCCATGTGTGGCCCATGACTTCTTTCGCCCATATGAGGACCTTTGTAACTCTTGTCCCATTAACGGCCGTGGTGAACGCCCGTAATGAACAGTGTATCACTTTATACCCATTAATGGCCCGTTATTCCATTGAGCCGTTTCCATTCCAAGTTATCTTCGACCTTCTCGGGCCCATTGATTCTTGGGCTCATTTGAACGATTCGTTACATACGCCGTTCTTGTCATTTTTACGCTTGTGGGCCAAATTCACCCGTCGTTCTGATCGGCCCGTTTGCGGATCGTTAATGTCGTTGGCGTTTTCATGTCAAAAAAAAATCCGTTGGGCTGTTTTAATAGAGTTATCAAATACGGCCTATTAACGGCCCGTTATGGTCCACGAATAGTACGGCCCATGATTGGCGAAATGATGATACGCCCCGTAGAAGGCCCATGGATCCTACGGCCCGTATGAGGCCCATGGATAGTATGGCTCGTAGAAGGCCCATGGATCGTCTGACCCTTAGAAGGCCCATGGACCCTACGCCGTAGAAGGCCCATTGATCCCTAAGGCCCGTATAGAAGGTCGATGGATCCTGACCCGTATAGAATGCCAATGGTCCTCTACCGAACGAAGGCCCATGGATCATACTGACTGCAGGAGGCCCATGGTTACAACGATCGTGTGTTGCCATGATTATTTTGGCCTAGTTACCAAAAATAGGCTATTGTGGCCACTAGAAAACACGTAAAAAGAACTGCAGTGGCTATAAGCAAACAACTAAACAAGACAATAAGGAACTAAATAAGCAAGCAATTAAGGCTAGCCTATTACGCTATTACACATATTACATCCACTGGCATCAAAGTTCGCCACCAAGTGCAAATATAGGGAACAAAGCGCATATTACATACATCGGCGCAAAATTGGCCATCGATGCAAATAAACACTAGACAAAACAAGAGCATAATAAACAACTTCGAAGAGCTCAAGAAACGTTATCCTGGGTATCCACCATGCTAGCAATAAGCTTAGCAAACTGATTAGCTTTGTCCTATTTGGCGCTAAAATCCTCCAACGCTTGCTGTTGCACCAGAAAGTATGCATCTGAATGCTCCAAGGACTTCCGCAGTCCTTCTGCTTCTTGTCGCAGCACAACTGATCGATGTCTTTCAGCTTGTAGTTGAGACTCAAGAAACCGAACTGATTAAGACAGTGAGCTTGTGCAAGCGGTAGTGGCCAGTAACTCGAACACTAAACCAAGATACGACTTTGGGGTTGTCTCGCTGTCTTCAAAATAGTCTTCCTTTGTTGTTTTATGAGCTTTGTTGGAGACCAACAAGGATGTGTCACTATCCTGAACCTTATCTGCATTACTTCCTTTACCATTGCTTAATAAGGCACTCTTACCCAGTATTATGTCAGCATTCTAAAAGAAGAAACAAGCAGACACATATCAAGTTTAGCATGTACTAGTATATGAAACTCATTTCGGTGAACCAGTTCATTAGTAAGGTGGACAGGATTAATTTACCAAGTCTTCTATTGCCAAGTACTAGTACATAATAAAAGCATCAAACAAACATATATCTCAGTGTCCTATGGTCCTTTGCATTGTCTTGCCAAATCAAAATAGAGACACGGTTCAAATCATATCAGTTCAAGACAAAGCAGAGGAAAGAATACAAAGCGTGGGAAACTACACGGCACAATAAGATTTGAGATGGGTACCAAGGGTCTACATGTACAACAACACTATTGGCTCATTGATGCTAGTAATGTGCATGATATGAAAGTCAATGTATACACAATTGAAATTGAAATCAAAAGAGCTATTGATAAGAGCAAACCTGTTAAAGAAACATGCGTGAACATACCTGCTGTGCCATTGGAGTTTTGATTGGATCTTTCAATTTAAAAATAAGTTTGTATCAGTAAATACAGTGATACAAGAGCAAAGAAAATTAGCAATGGAATCTTAAATTAGAACAATTGCACTTGTTCTACATGAACAGAGTACAGTAAGACGCAAGAATATAATACTTAAAAATAGAAAATGAGCTCATAGACCTTACCACATTCTTGGTTCGGGACCAAGTTGAACAAGCGTCCTCATCATCGTCAAGTAAATGTGTCTCGGAGAGACGTAAGGGAATTTGATGAGTTTCTTTGCCGGTGAAGTACGTTTTCTTCAGGTAATTCCGATACCGCCACCAAGCATTCTTGAAGATAGCAGAGGTATTAGCACGGCTACCTCATCCCGAGTTCCCAAATCGGTCCTTCTCTATAGAGAAAAATGGGAAAATTTGCGATTATAACCATCATGGAGGTAGGATGTATGGGACTGAAGCAAAGTAATTGCAATGAATAACATTACTTACACATAACTCCTAGACAAACACCTGATCGGCATTTTCCTTCATCTTGATGATAATATTTACAAGATGGGAAGATACGCATACGATTAACAACATCAAATGCGATAGATGCTAAACTACGATCGGCTGGTTGTGCTTCCTCCACGGAATAGGCGTACTAACCGGTGGAGTTGGGGTTCGCCGTGATAATCTGGCCCTTTGGGCACGGAGCTGCCTTACTAACTGCTCTTGTTTGGGAGCTCTGTGGTGGAGATGGCGTTGTGTCAGCAGAACGCTTACTATCGGTTGGGGTTGGGGTTAGATTGGGTGAAGCTGGTTCTTTGTCCATCAGTAGAGGTACTATCTGCAGAGTTTGGGTTATGTGTGGTAGGGCTGGTTCTTGTGCATGTACAACCGGGGTGCTATCTCCACCAAGAGGTAGAACTGTTTTATTTGAAGACCGTGTTTTATTCCGCTAGATACTGCATCACCCTCCAATTCAAATGGCTGATAAACAGAAACATAGTTGAATGTCAGACATTGTATGAGAGAGAGCTAATATATAGTGTGAAAAAGAGGGCATGAAATTGTTGACATGTATATTGTTTAACTAAACGGATAGCATGATATAATTTCACATATATGATGTCTATCTAAACGGATAGCATAGCATAACATAATTCAAAGATATGATGAATAACTAAACAGGATCGCATGACATAATTCACCTACATGTTATCTAAGTAATCAGATCGATCATTTAATTCACATACGTGATTTATATGTTAAACAGAGGGCATTCGATATGATGTCCGAACTAAGAACATGGTGTTGAATATTGTGTATATGATGTCTAAACTATGCAATCCAAGACACCATATGCATGATATGAGCAGTATAACCATGCCAAATTAGAGCATACACCTCAAGAGGGGAATAGGATGGTCATCTGTCTCAATCCATCTCCGAGGAGCTATCGGGACCCAACAAGAGATCTGCTTGACGGTAGCACTCGCTCTCAAGGCCTTGTTTTCACTCCGAGTTTTCCATCTCCCACCCAAATGGCTGATTCGTGAAGAGTAGTTTAATGTACAAACATTGTCGACAAATGGAAATGTAATGAAGAAAAGGATGGGCAAGATATCATTCAATATATGATGCCGTTAACAGGATGGCATTGCACATTTCACATATATTATGGTTGGCTAAAAGACATGAGGACGCATAATTCCCATATATGATATAGAAACTAACAGTGGCATTACGTAACATTTCTAAACAAGGGATGACATATATGATGTCAAAAGTAGGCACTTAAGGCAACATATGCATGATATGACTAACATCATCATGCCAAGGTAGAGCAAACACCATGGGGGTAAATAGGAGTGGTCGAGGTCTAATCCGCCTCGAATGATATCTTCGCTCTAGATTACAACTGAGAGGGATGGGGAGGCTTTGCCATTGAACCCACCATGGAGCGATGTCTGCATGACATTGTATTGCAGCAAAAACTCTTCTCTTTTCTCTACATGTTCAGATGATCTGTACAATATCCACATGCATCTAAAAAAATATGGTGAGATTATGTAAGGAGAGCATGCGAAATTTAGAGTGATGATAACAACCAGTGGATGGATCCAAAAATAATTATAGCAGGTGATGATTGCTTTAAATTAATAAAAAGAGATGATGATTGCTTTACTATTTGTTTCCCACCCAAGATGAACAACATAGGCATACCCTAGGTGAACCAGATATTAGATAGACATACTATTCATTGCTGCCTCGATATGTGCCCCACAACTAATTTAGAACTCAAGTTTGAACATGAATTTGGACTGAGTTGGGAGTCCAAGAGCTGAACAGACGATAAAGTACTGTAACTTTAAGCAATGCATAACATAAGCGTAAACAAAAGAGTGCGACCTCTCTTGTGGACCCATGTACTCCTTAGGTTCATCTGCGAGTCGATGATGGTGATGCTGTGGGGTGGGTGTTGGCGGCGGAAGGAGATCTCGAGGTGGCTAAAGACGGTCAGAGTCGTGATGTCGGTTTGGTGGATGCTTCGCGATGTCGCAGTCTGGTGAGGTGGACGACGTCATGGCAGAGCAGGACAAACCACACAAAGTTCCTTTGACACGCACGAATCAAGTAATTCGTAAGGGCTCATTTGGCTTGCATGATTCTTAAAACGCAGGATAGGAAAAACACGAATATGATAGAAAATGCGCATGGTAACAGAGCATTTGTAAACACATGATTTGCCAACTTGGGTGTTTGGTTTACAGAATTGAAAGAGCAGAGGAATGCAAAGAAACATGGCCAAAATAAAGGGAAACCATATGAAAGCGTGTACAATTAGAATGTTATTCTGGCACTAATGCACTTGGTCTTGTTTTCATGCATAGGATTTTGAAAAGCAGGTCAAGGTGGATGTTTTGCTTCATTCCTTTCAACAAAATGCATGTATAATTGAATAGTAGAGTGCCATTGGGAAATTCCCTATTGCTATGTTTTTCCGTTGAACCAAAATAGCCCTAATGGATCGATGTGAATGTATAGTAATAAGTGATGCAACAAGTGTACAACCTCTTTGCATAGCCGTGTCGACCTCAAAGATCATTGGGTTGGTCGAAGCAGTTGAGGCAGGGTGTCTGCTTGAGGTGTGGAGGAAGATCTGAGGAATCAGAGATCGTGTCCTGGCAATCGCTCACAGATGGATCGTCGTCGTTGGAGCAGCTCCGTGAGCCGTGAAGACGCCAAGGCTGAAGTAGCACAAGACAAACATCGAAATCTCAAGTGGATTCTAATAGCATCTCCAATAGATGATGAAAATGGATGTAAAATTAACATCACCAAAACCACCGACTACAACAGATGAGGTAAAACTCTGACTCGAACTTAATCTTCAAACTGAAATTTAATGTGGAATCAATGCTACTGTCAAACCGAACGCAATGGTAGCAGAGAGGCACTTGACATGTAGTTTAGGAGGGCCTGCAGCTCATCTTCGACCGCACACCCCGAGCCGAATGCCACCACGGCTGAACTGCCCTCGCCACCGCCTCAAACAACTCGCCATACCACCCTGCCAGCCTTCTAGGCCCCCACCCCACCCTCGAACCCTAAGATAGATAGTGGGTACTCCGCGAGCCCCTGCCCCTCAGGGTGGTTCTTCCTTAACTCCGCGAGCCCCCAACCCCGAATATCGACGACCTAAAAGTCAATTCACCAATCAAGTGTGGCTTAATCGGAGCAGAGCAAGAAGACGAGTGAGGGGGAGAGCAAGAAGAACTGGGCGAAGGAAAGGACGAGCGAGAGCTGAGAAGAAGAGAAGAGCCGAAAGCGAAGCAGAGAGAGCGAAGCAAAGCAAAGAAGCGAGCGAGAGCCGGAGCAAAGCAAGCAGCAGATCCGGCCGGTATGGGACGCCGCCAAAGGGGCCTCGTGACCGGGGAGAGCCACGTGGAGATGTGCCACGGCGCGCCGCTCAAGGTAGCCGCCCATGGGGTGCGGGATGGAGCACCGCGTGCCGGAGGTCGAAGTTAAGGAGATGGTGCGGCGATGAGTGTACAACCTCTTTGGTGGCGCTGAGTAGGCCTCGGCCTGCCGAGGAGTCGCTGAGGATGTTATGTTCCGTGGAGCAGGTTAAGGCGTAGGGGATGGAGCAGCCGCGATAGACGAGGCGGTCGTCGAGCAGCTCCTTGAGGTGGAGGACGGGCCCAATGCGCTTTTGATGCTAACTTTGACCAAATATTAGAGCAATGATATATGACATGCAACTTACACAAAGCACACCGTTAACTTGCTCGGAAAGGTTCTTTCAATGATATAATTTTCACATTGTGCATGTCATGTACTATTAATCTTGTCAATAGTCAAAGGCGGTCTTAAAAATCTCATTACGCTCTATATAGATGGAAGGAGGGAGTATGAATCCATGTTAAGTCCGATTAATTTTTTTCGCTTGTCAGATAATGCATGTAACCTACTCATACCAACATTTTAGTGCATTCCAAATGTCTATACTACCCTGCATTCGAACTAAATTTGAATTCGCTTTCTATATCAATAAGAATCTACAATCATGATTGTTGCTAACTTCAACCATCATTCGTGTATTACCTTAATAACACACCACATGATTACTATAGAGATAGATATGAACTATGTGTACTACATGAACTTCGAATTCTATTTTTGGATGCACTTGATGTTGATTCCAAATAATAACATAATCTAAACCATGTTCCATAGTAATGTGTTTATCACACAAAGTATAGTGCCCGCCCACTACATTATGACAAGTATTTAGAACCTGGTTGCAAAAGCCACACATTAGCCCAAATTATAATCAATGTTCTACATTATGATATCTTGTTCAAATATCTGTATCCACCTTTTATAATGAATTATGATCTTTGTTAGCCTTTTACACCTTCACGATCCTCTTCTATTTGTAGCTAGCTAGCCTTAACTTTCTATCGTGCATGCCCGCCTCACACACCCTTAGCGCCCCTCCATCGCATACGTTCATTATTTCTCTTTAGGTCGTCCACCCGGTGTGTGTAGGCCAGATCCTTCTTTCGCCAACACGGTCGATATACCTCTCTGCCAAGTGTGCCTACAACAAACACATATATACTTCCCTCTTATCTTGTCACCGCCATGCCCTCATATGTCCATCGATTCCAGCAGTGCAGCCTCCGCCCCTCTTGTCATTAATCACATGCTCCCCCTCCCCCTCGACATGGTAGGCCTCTCGCACCACCTCTTAGCCACACCCTCTCCCCTGTCGCCTCTCGGACCTTATTTGCTTCCAACATGTAGTCGTGTATATGGCCATCTCCCTACATATAGCAGTCGACTATAATTCGTTTTCACTAAGCACCATACACTTACCTCGCTAGTTATGTCTCTCCTTTTCTCGACACACGAGTTGATCTTACTATGTGTTCGCATGCTTACCACAACCCTATCTTCTCGCCTCATCATCCTTGAATACCTCCCGACCCGTCTCACCGCCGTGCATAGACAGACAGACATCCCCGCTCTCTTTATTGATATTGCACTCCTTACCCTTCGTTTGTCTAGTAGGCCTCTCCACCATTTGTGAGCGCCACTCCACCACCAACCCTCGGCTCTACCTTTGTCTTTTTCCCAACCTTATTCCTCTGCTACACATATCCATGGATGTCGTCGATCTCCCTCAATACATAGCTGTCTCTCTCCTTCCACATATACTAGTGACCGGTCTCTACCCCACACATCGATAGTCGAGCGTTGTAGGTAGGTATCCATGCCACGAAGAAGAACGCACCTCGACCTCTCAAATTCCGAGGGCAGCCACCCTATATCTTTGGCGTGGGCAAACACAAATTCGATGGCACTCTTTATCGTCGCGAGCCACACTTCATCCTGTTTTCAATTTTATCGATATCTCCGTCCATGACTCCGTTTCCACACATTGCATATGTTACGTTTTTCGATTGAGATATCATCAAACATTGCCTCTTTCACAAACCATCTCTCTACACCCACCCCGTCGTCACGCACCTAAAGAAAAGTGCACGCGGGACACACGCACTCCGCTCGTTCGGCACACCGCCGGGTACGATGGAGTTCATTTACGCAAAAGGCAGCCACATGATAATTTGATGCGTGTAGCGGTTGTTTACTCGAAGGAGGTGGTACCGCCTAGAATATAAAACGATTCTGTGGGGAAAATGGAAAAATGGGTTTGTCTCTCGTGAGTCTCTCACACAATCTCACAAGGCCGCGTGGCCTCTCTCTCCGGCGTTGGTCGGTGATCCGGCATCCCGTCCCATGGAAGGGAGGATGTGCATCGTCTCCGTTCGCGGTGTTGAGGCAGCTTCCGTCTGCCGGTACCGCGTTCTCTCGACCAAGCTCCGGGCGGTAGGGCCTTCGCCACTGCTTTCGATGCCGCGGTATGGGCAGATCCGCCGCGGCGCCTCCTATAACATCTCGACCCTCGTCAGCTTCCTCCGCCTTGCTCCACTACCTATCTACCCATGTTGCACATGTGTTAACACCGGATCCGATCGCGGTGTCCGCGTTATTCGCTGTTGTTGCTTTGTCATGTGCTTGGTGTTGCATTTCACCATGTCATCATCGCATTTCATCGCATGTTTTTCAAAACTTGCATCCGTTCGTTCGTCGCTTCTCTTCGTTGTCGTTCCGAGCCCTTTCACACTCTGGCCCGTATGTCGAAATATTATTTTATAAGTGGCTTAAAATGTTCTCGGAATGGGTTGCAACTTCGTCGATCTTATTATAGTGTAGACAGGCCGCTTGCCAAGTTTCATCGCATTGGTCCATTTGATAGCCCAACCGTTAAACCTACAACCGCAACATAGTCGGTCTATCGTCGGACGTTTCGGTATCCGGAACCGTTGCGGCTGTCTTCTCTTCTCCCTCTAAGCCTAACTCTTCAAAGCCCACCGCACCTAGTTCCTCCTCTCGGCCGCTCGTCGCGATCAGGGTCAAAATCCCTAAACCCACCAAACCCTAGCCTTTGTCTATATATAGCCCCTCATGCCATTTTGGTCTTCTCATACCCTCCTTGATTTCGCCATCCCAATCTGCCGCCGTCGCCTCCCACCTCCTCCTCGTTTCCGGCCCTCCCTCCACCTTGCCACTTGGCTGCCCTAGTGGTCCCGCACCAGCCGTCGCTCTCCACCTCTCCCCCCACCTCACCTCTCCGTAGCCCTCCTCCCCGGCAAGCCTGGGCCCGGCCCCGCCCAGGCCCGATCTGGGCCCGGCGCCTGGTACGTTCCTTCCCGCCGCCCCTCTCTGCCCTCCTGGCCTGCGCTTCCGTTGGCTCCCCTACCTCCGGCAGCCACCGAGGCGACCCCAACCCGGATCTCCCGCCTGGCCCTCCCGCTTGAAGTCTCCACAGCGCGCCGAAGCCTGCGCTACCTCGCCGGTCTTCTCCTCCTCGTCTCCCGTCCCGTCGCCAGCCGTCGCCGGAATGGGTCCCGCCTTCGTCCTCCGGATCGTGATCGGCCTCCGGACCACCCCCGCCTCGGCCCTCCCTCCATGCGGCTGGGCCGCGCCTTCCCGGCCGTGCGGCGTCGGGCGCACCGCAAGCCCTCCGGTGGCTCTTCTGCCGCGGCGCTTCCCCGCCCATCTCCTGGCCGGTGCCTCTCTTCCTCAACGGCCTGGCCATGGTGAAACCCCAACCCCTCCAGCAGATTTACCGATGGTTTTTCCGTTCTTTGCCATTTTTGCATTATCGGTATTTGATTTGCAAACCCCTAAGTTCATGCATATAATAACTTCACAACTGCATCATATGTAAACAATTTATATATGAAAAATGCTTATTTTCATCTAGTTTCATAATATGTCATTTTCATCCATGTTTAAAATGTTTAAAATGCTGTTTGTTTAATTTGCTAAATTGCCATGTTAAAATGATTTATTTCATAACTAAATAACCGTACCGTTTAAATGTTCTTTATATGTAAATGGGGTGGAAAATGCCTAGATTAACATGGTCCACTTTATTTTCCTGTTTAACAACTTTAAAATGTGTTTTAGGGCAGAACAGTACCAATCCATAATTTGCATATGGGATTTTTAAATTTGTTTGTTATTTCGGCCTCATTTAAACTTGCCTAGATAGTTAGTTTAATTATGCTTCACCTCTTGCCATGCTAAAACATTTAATCTTGTCTTGTTCATAACCAAAGAGAACTAAATAATTATGTGGTGATAATATGCAACTTCTTGCATATTGAGCTCCACTAACTTGTAGTGTTGTTTGTGCATATTGCATCCATGTTTCATTAAACCGGACATGCATCATCCTTGGTTGTGCATCATGCCATGTTTATGTGATGGTTGTTTACTATGTTGTTTGCTTCTTTCGGTTTGCTTCTCGTTAGCTGGTTTCTTAGTTTGAGGATTCGTCGACTACGTCCGTTTGTTTCTTCATGGACTCGTTCTTCTTCCTTGGGGATCTCGGCAAGATGATCATACCTCAAATCACTCTATCTTTGCTTGCTAGTTTGCTCGCTTCTTGCTATGCCAATGCTACGATGCTACCTTTGCTTGTCGCCTCCAATTGCCATGTAAATCTAACCTTTGACACCATTCCTAGCAACCGTTGTTGGCTATGTTACCGCTTTGCTCAGCCCTCTTATAGGTTGTTAGTTGCGTGAAGATTGAAGGTTGTTCCTTGTTGAACATGAAGATGTTGTTCCTTGTTGAACATGTTTACTTGTTGGGATATCACATATACCTTATTAATTAATGCATCTATATTTGGTAAAGGGTGGAAGGCTCGGCCTTATGCCGTGTTTTGTTCACTCTTGCCTAGTTTCCTAATTGTTATGTTCCCGGATTTTGCGTCTTACGTTGGGTATAAGGACCCCTTGACGTTCGCTTAATAAACTTTCGGAATGCCAACATGGTTTTACCATTTGCCTAACCACCTACCTTCCTTGGGTTCTGGACTCAAGGGTCATCTTTATTAACCCCGGCGGTCTCCTCAGTGTTGGTCAACTGAGTTCGGGCCACCTCGGAAACTTGAGGTTGGTTTTACTCGTAGCTAGACTCATCCGTGTGCCCGAGAAAGAGATATGTGCAGCTCCTATCGGGTTTGTCGGCACATTGGGCGGTTTCTTGGTTTGTTTTACCTGTCGAAATGTCTTGTTGTACGGGATACGAGTCGATCGGAGTGTCTGGGTGAGGTCTATTCCTCCGTGACCGTGGAGCTTGTCATGGGCTAAGTTGGGACACCCTGCGAGGTTTAAACTTTAAAGCGTGCCCGGTTATGTGGCAGATGGGAATTTGTTAAGTCCGGTTGTAGAAACACGAAGTTGACCTTAATTAAAATACATCAACTGTGTGTAAGTGATGGTCTCTTTCGGTAGTCCGGAAGTGAACCTGATGTTGGAGTTATGTGCGTGGTTGCTATAGGATCACTTCTTGATCATACTTTTATCGACCGTGCTTTGCTTTCTCTTCTCGCTCTCATGTTGTAGCCACCATATATGCTAGTCGCTTGCGCAGCTCCACCTCATGCCTTTACCTTACCCATAAGCTTAAATAGTCTTGATCTCTGGGTGCGAGATTCTTGAGTCCCGTGGCTCACGTACTTCAAAACCGGTTTGCGGTGCCTATGTTACCGGCGGTGGCGCATTCCAGCTCAAGGAGGAGCTCGATGAAGATCTTGCCCTTTGTGTTGTTTGTCTAGTTGATCGATGTGGAGCCCGGTTGGGTCGATCGGGACCTTTTGCGATTTGGGGTTCTTCTTTTATTTTGGTTCCGTAGTCGGACCTTGATTGTATCTGGATGATGTAATGCTTTATTCATGTAATTGTGTGAAGTGGCGATTGTAAGCCAACTATGTATCTTTTCCCTTATGTATTACTTGGGTTGTGTGAAGATTACCTCACTTGCGACATTGCTTTCAATGCGGTTATGACTCTAAGTCGTGCGACACGTGGGAGATATAGCCGCATCGAGGCGTTCAAGTTGGTAATCAAAGCCTTCCCGACCTTAGGAGCCCACTGCTTGATCGTTTTTAGTGGCCGAGTTGTGTCTAGAAAAATGTTTTGAGTCATTTAGGATTATATATATCGGAGAGTTTAGGAATTCTTTTTACTCCCCAGTCCCTTCGACCTTCTGGTGAGGTATCCTGACGTAGAGTTTTGACTCTTCTCTTCTCAAATTTCACTAAAAATTTTTTTAGGATCACGCGGGTATCTTGGAATCGTTCGATATTCTTATGCGAGAACATTGTTCTTGGTGCCTCCTGTCATTTAGGGGTTGTGGCGTGTCCGGGAGTTGAGCTCCAGGTGTTGTCGTCATAATTTTATCGTTGCGATTCGAATACTTGAGTTTAATCGCCGACACGAAAATCTCTTTTATGCAGTTGTTGGTGAGATAACCCCGCTTAACCCGATCTTGAGGTGAGTCGGGAGTATTGCCATGACTTCAGTATAACGGATGCTTTTGAAGGTTGAGGTAGCGATTTCGAAGGTTTCTTGGTTATGTGTTGACGGATGGATACAGGTGGATGTAGGGATTGTTAGTTTGGTGAGATATTATTGCTCCCTGTATCCCCACACGGATTGCATAACCGAAAGTTTGGGAGTTTCATAGGTGGGAATTCAAGTAGCTCTTAGGATATCTTTCCGACGGATGTATGATATGAAATTGGGGTTCGCGTCTAGTGGTCCGCCTATTCACGGTTGGTTTCATGGTCTCGTTGTGTCTTAAAGAGTCCTTGGCTATGCCGACTCGGGGCGCTCGTATGTCATGTGCCTGCCTTGTACATGATGGTGTCTGTCTGATTGAGCCGTGTAGGCCCCACCACGAAAACTTGGACGAAATCTCTATCATATGTTTGTTCCGCTTATTCGCAAGCCAATCCTTTGTTTTGTTTTAATTGTGGTATTCGAGTTGCTTCAAAGTCAAATGTTGAATCCATACCTTTCCTAAGCGGTGTTCTCATATTGCTATGTGAATACCAATCCTTCTTATCATCGAGGTCGTCATGTTAATTCTTTCCAACGGTGTGCTTCTCTTCAAGTGGATCCCATCATTTTTCCCATCCATAAGATCAATTCTAAGTTTTATCAGCGTGTTTGTTTCGTTCATCCCAAGTTGCCTTTGTTTTCCGCCCTCCACCATTTTTCTTCAAGGACACATATTTCTTAATCAAGCATCCATTTATTCATGAAGTTTCTCCATTCTTTTCTCAATGTGCTTACCGGTGGTTCTCAAGAAGATGTTCTACTAGTTCGTCATTCCTCATTCCTTTCTCTTCTCGGTGGATTCAAGTCAAGTTTTGTTGATCATACCTTTTTCCTCATTTCAATGTTTTTCATACGGTGCACCTCATTATCATTCTACTTCTAGCTATTTGTTATTCGGAGTGCTCAAGATATCTCGAAGATTGGTTTCCATTCTTAATCCGTTCAAGCTCTTCGAGATTGGTATCTCATTCAAGTCATTTAATTCAACGGTGCAATCTCTCTTTAATATCATTTTCAGCGGTGTTTTCTTTTGAGTGGGCCCTAACCCACGGTCTTTTCGAGGATCTTACGACTCTTCTATTTTCCCGAGCTATCCTAAATTCTTCTCCAAGTTTGGCGTAAGAATGAGTTGTCATCGTCAAATGTTTTCTCCAAGATCTCTTCAAATTCTTTCATAGTTGGCTCAACCTCTTCGTTTTGATTCTTCGGTGTGCCTCAATAATTCTTGGTGGTGTTTCTCGTTGTCATTCTCACATGTGAAGACCGAGGAAGGATTTCTCTTAAATCTTGCTCCATTCTCTTCAAGATTCATGGTTCTAGCTTGATGCCATCCTCTCATAATTGTTTTCCATTGTGAGATCTTTTCACCATCCGAGCATTTTAGGAGTCTTTTCGGTTTCATTCTTTGAAGCCCATCATCTCAGTTTTATTCATTCAAGCTTTCAGCTCTCGTTCTCCAAATCATATCGGTGCATCATTCAAGTATTCTCTAATCAGCTCTGATCCATTGTTCATTTGTATCTAAATCCTTCAAGTATCTTCATTCGTTTCAAACTCTTCCGTGAATTGTGCCTTTGCTATGTTCATTTTCAATTCTTACGGTGGTTCTTTCAAGATCTCTCTTCCTTGTTCATCATATCAATTCATTTGTTGTTCCAATCCTACGATGGTTCGTTGAAGACCTTCTCAAGTTTTGATATATCTCTTTTAATCCTTTTCAGAGAATAAGTAGTATGCCAAATCCGTTGCTTGTCATCAATTTAAATTGGTGAAGGATGCATAACATAATTCTTTTCTTGTTTCATCCAAGTGATTAATCCTTTCCTTGAGTTTGTTCATGATGAATAAATTCTCGGTTTCATTGTTTCATCTTCTTTTTCCGAGTCCAAGCTCTCACCATCCGAAGATCCATCTAAATCATTGCAAGGCTTCACCTTGTGTTTTCAACTTCTCTTTCTTTTTATCATCCTTTTTTCGGGTGGTGGTTTGTCAAGTTCTTTTTTCCAATTTTCTTCAAGATTTCTCTTGAAGTTAAGATCCGTCAAGCTATACTCAAAAAACATGGTGCTCAACACATGTTTTGTTTTGAGGAGTTCAAGCATTCTTCATCTTGCATTCCAAATGCAATTCCTTCTATCTTATCTTTTGAGATGGTGTTATGTCACTCTTGACAATTTCCTTCGGTTTCATGATTCATATGTTGCAAGAATTATTTTAAATCATCAATCTCTTTATTGGAGTTATCTTGGTATAGATTTCACCTAAAGCCTTTAAGGAATGTTGCTATTTTGGTGCTTATTAATAAAGTTATCTCTTTTCCATCTTGATGGAACAAGTTTTCATCTCTTCGTTAATCTCAAGCAATCAATGGTTTCCATTTGTGGCGGTTGTCACCTCATAGTTGAGATGTTTTCCATAAGCCCCTACAAATTTTCTTTTGTTGTTGGTTTCCAACAACTCTGTTCTTTCTTCTTGCAAGATGCTTTCCAAGTTCACTTGTGGCAAAGTTCATTTTCTTCTCCGTCCCTTTATCCCAAGATCTTTCTATTCTTTCTTGGAGGCATTGTGATGTTGCTCTTTTCACTCATTCTCGATTGTGAGGCGTCTTCTTTTGCTTATCCATTTCGGTGTTTATCATCTCTTCAATATCTTTTCATCTCATCAAGTCTTGCATCTCTTTTATTAGTCTTTGCCCAAATTATATCCTCCCTCTCCATCTTGTTTTAAGGGTGGTTTAATTCTTCTTGTCCATTAAACTCTTGATTCATGTCTTTCAACCTTCAAATTCCGTAAACTCCTTTTCTCTTTTCTAACGGTTGTTTGCAATCCGTTCATCTATTTACTCTTTCTTTTAAATTGCTCAACCTCTCAAGGTTCATGGTTTCACTGTTGTGAAAGCAACTTAGTTTTACCTCTTCTCTTCCTCTTCCGTTTTCCCTCGGTGCCATCCTAGATCTCGGGGCGAGATCCTCTTAAATGGTGGAGTGTTGTAACACCCGGATCCGCCCAGTGTCCCCATTATTCATGTTGTTGCTTTGTCATTGCTTGCGTTTGCATTTCACCATTCATCATCGCATTTCATCGCATGTTTTTTCAAAACTTGCATCCGTTAGTTCGCGCTTCTCCGTTGTCTTCAAGGCCCTTTCCCTTTCGCCGCGCGCTGGCATTCCAAAATTATTTTATAAGTGGCTTAAAAATGTTCTCGGAATGGGTTGCAACTTGTTCGGTCTTATTATAGTGTAGGAGGCCCCAAAGTTTCATCGCATTGGTCCATTTGATAGCAATTAAACCTCAACCAATATATGGTCTTCGTCGGACGTTTTGGTATCAGGAAACCGTTGCGGGTGTCCTCTTCTCTCCCTAAGCCCTCTTCCAACCCGCAGCCCACCTAGTTCCTCCTCCCAGGAGGCTGATCCGGATCGGGTAAAATCCCCTAAACCCACCCCTAGCCTTTGTCTATATATAGCCCCCTCATGCCATTTTGGTCTTCTCTACCCCCTCCTTGATTTCCGCCATCCCAATCCCGGGCCCGTGCCTCCCCCTCCTCCTCGTTTCGGCGCCTCCACCTCCACCTTGCCATTGCCGCCCTAGTGGCCCACCTTGGTCGCTCTCCACCTCTCCCTGCGCGCCCCTCGCCTCCGGCCCTCCCCCCAGGGACCCCGGCCCCGAACCGTCGGGCGGCGCCTGGGTCCGCTTTCCCCTCGCCGCTCCTCCCTCTCCGCCCGGCCCCGGCTCCGCCTAACCTCGGGCCCACCGGCGAACCCGACCGGATCTCGCCCCCTGGACCGTCCCGCCCGAAAGCTCTCCAGGCCCGCCGCAAACCCTCGCTACCTGCGGTCTTCTCCTCCTCGTCTCTTCCCGTCGTCCGGCTGAAAGGGTCCCCGCCTTCCTCCCGGATCGATGCATCCCGCCTCGGACCACCCCGCCTGCCGCCGTCCCTCCCCGCGGGCCCCGCGCTGGCCTTCCCCGCCGTGCGTCGTGCGGGTCCCCCGGGCGCCCTCCGTGGCCTCTCCCGCGGCCAGGGTCCCCCTCTCCCTGGCGGGGCCTCCTCTTCCTCAACGGGCCGGCCGGTCCACCCCAACCACTCCCGGCAATTTGGCCCGTGGTGGTTTTTTTCCCTTCTGCCATTTTGCATTATCGGTATTCTGTTTGAAAACCCCTAAGTTCATGCATATAATAACTTCACAACCATGCATCATATTAAACAATTTATATATGAAAATGCTTAGTTTTCATCTAGTTTCATAATATGTCATTTTCATCCATGTTTAAAATTTTAAAATGCTGTTTTGTTAATTTGCTAAATTGCCATGTTAAAATGATTTATTTCATAACTAAATAACCGTATCGGTTTAAATGTTCTTTATATGTAAATGGGGTGGAAAAATGCCTGATTAACATGGTCACTTTATTTTCCTGTTTAACAACTTTAAAATGTGTTTAGGGCAGAACAGTGAATCCATAATTTGCATATGGGTTTTAGGAATTTGTTTGTTATTTCGGCCTCATTTAAACTTGCCTAGATAGTTAGTTTAATTATGCTTCACCTCTTGCCATGCTAACCAACATTTAATCTTGTCTTGTTCATAACCAAGAGAGAACTAAATAATTAATGTGGTGTTTCGTCAATATGCAACTCGTTGCATATTGAGCTCCATAACTTGTAGTGTTGTTTGTGCATATTGCTATCCCATGTTTCATTAAACCGGACATGCATCATCCTTGGTTGTGCATCATGCCATGTTTATGTGATGGTTGTTTACTATGTTGTTTGCTTCTTTCCGGTTTGCTTCTCTCGTTAGCTTCGGTTTCGTTCCGGAGTTGTGAGGATTCGTTCGACTACGTCCGTTTGTCTTCTTCATGGACTCGTTCTTCTTCCTTGCGGGATCTCAGGCAAGATGATCATACCCTCGAAATCACTTCTATCTTTGCTTGCTAGTTTGCTCGCTCGTTTGCTATGCCAATGCTACGATGCCTACCTTTTGCTTGTCAGCCTCTCAAGTTGCCATGTCAAACCTCTAACCTTTTGACACCATTCCTAGCAAACCGTTGATTGGCTATGTTACCGCTTTGCTCAGCCCCTCTTATAGCGTTGTTAGTTGCAGGTGAAGATTGAAGGTTGTTCCTTGTTGGAACATGAAGATGTTGTTCCTTGTTGGAACATGTTTACTTGTTGGGATATCACAATATACCTTATTAAATTAATGCATCTATATATTTGGTAAAGGGTGGAAGGCTCGGCCTTATGCAGTGTTTTGTTCCTCTTGCCGCCTAGTTTCCGTCATATCGGTGTTATGTTCCCGGATTTTGCGTTCCTTACGGTTGGGCTATAATGGGAACCCCTTGACGATTCGCTTTAAGTAAAGCTTCTCCGGCAATGCCCAACATTGGTTTTACCATTTGCTCTAACCACCTACCACCTTCCCTTGGGTTCGCAGACTCAAGGGTCATCTTTATTTAACCCCGGGCGGTGCTCCTCGAGTGTTGGTCGAACGAGATACTCTTGAGGCCACCTCGGGAAACTTGAGGGTTGGTTTTACTCGTAGCTAGACTCATCGAGTGTGCCACGAGAAAGAGATATGTGCAGCTCCTATCGGGATTTGTCGGCACATTCGGGCGGTGTTGCTTGGTTTAGTTTTACCATTGTAAATGTCTTGTTGTCGGGATACGAGTCTGATCGGAGTGTCTCGGGTGGAGGTCTATTCCTCCGTTGACCGTGAGAGCTTGTCATGGGCTAAGTTGGGACACCCTGCGAGGATTTGATCTTTGAAAGCCGTGCCCGCTGATTATGTGGCGAGATGGGAATTTGTTAACGTCCGGTTGTAGAAGACTCGAAGTTGACCTTAATTAAAATACATCAACCGTGTGTGTAACCGTGATGGTCTCTTTCGTGGTCAGGAAGTGAACTCGATGTTGGAGTTATGCTTGCGTGGGTTGCTATAGGATCACTTCTTGATCATACTTTTATCGACCGTGCTTTGCTTTCTCTCTCGCTCTCTATTGCGATTGTAGCCACCATATATGCTAGTCGCTTGCTGCAGCTCCACCTCATGCCTTTACCTTACCCATAAGCTTAAATAGTCTTGATCTCGTGGGTGCAGATTGCTGAGTCCCGTGGCTCACGATTACTTCAAAACCAGTTTGCGGTGCCTATGTTCTGGCGGTGGCGCATTCCAGCTCAAGGAGGAGCTCGATGAAGATCTTGCCCTTTGTGTTGTTTCGTGCTAGTTGATCGATGAGTGGAGCCCGGTTGGGGTCGATCGTGGACCTTTTGTGCATTTGGGGTTCTTCTTTTATTTTGGTTCCGTAGTCGGACCTTGATTGTATCTGGATGATGTAATGCTTTATTCATGTAATTGTGTGAAGTGGCGATTGTAAGCCAACTATGTATCTTTTTCCTTATGTATTACTTGGGTTGTGTGAAGATTACCTCACTTGCGACATTGCTTTCAATGCGGTTATGACTCTAAGTCGTGCTTCGACATGGGAGATATAGCCGCATCGAGGGCGTATAATGTGGATCTTCTTTAGTTGTTTGCTTAAATCGCATCTCGCGACGATTTCCATCTTGCAATCTCGTCCTCAAACCATTTTTAATAAACCACCATGTGCTATCTTTCCTTTTTACATGGAACATGCTTTTTTTTCGGCATATGTGTCTTCAACTCGTGTTATTGGGCAGTAATTGTTTCCTTCGACCTCCTTTTGCAAACAGGCTATCCATTTTCACCTGTTCTATGATTTTTGGTGAACTGCACAAATCACTTTCTAAAGAGTGTTTTGTGGTTCCAAAATGTCACACGCAACATTTTTACATTTCGTGGGATCATGGAAAGGAGATTGGTTTTGCTATCCTCCTCATCCAACTCCGTGCCTAATCTTCTCCAACAAGAAGTTAGTCCTAAAGATAGATCTAGAGGTGATGCTTCTATTTATGTGTGTTATGTTTCATCATCTAGTTCCACTATTATTGTAATCACACCGACCGGATATCTTTGCAAACGGGATGGTCCGCCGATTATAGTGGAGCTGCACAAAATGATCGGATTGTGGTGTCCTTCATACACCTCTTTTTTGGCTACAGAGCTGGGTGAAACTAGCTGCCAAGCAATGAACACTGCGCCAAGGAAATGGAGGAAAGTGCGTATATCGACTAGAGGGGGTGAATAGGCGATTTTATGAAATTCTTCATCGAGGAATTTGTCGGTGAGGAAATTCCTTAACGAAGAACTACTAGCAGCGGAATATGTACTCAGAGGTAAACATAACAGGATACACACATAGTCAGATGATGAAATGAAGACTAAGAACAGAGTACGGAAAGCGTAAACCAGGATAACAAGATGAAGAAAATAGATCAAGAAATTGAACGAGGAATTTGTGAAAGTCTTCACCAAAGTCTTCAAGCACGATATGAACAACATGCAACATGTAATGAGGAAATGGATGAGTTGAGGAAATAGAACTCAGTTGGTGAAGACAATGATTTGGTAAACCAGCCAACATCTGTCTCGCATGCGTCTGGTTGGAGCGGCCGAGTATTTAAACTCGAGGACACACAGTCCCGACACCCGTCTCGAGCCCAACTCAGACACCAGTCCTCACCAGATTCTCCTTGAACTAAGACCACGCAGCCTCGCCCAATCACTCGTGGTAAGTCTTCGTGACTTCCAAACCTTCACAGACTTGGTCACTGGCGATCCACAATTCCTCTTGATGTTCTAGACCTTGACGCCTAACCATCCGGAAGAAGCAGCTTCAAAGGTAATAAGCGCCGGATCCACGCAGGATCAATTTCTTCAATGATGCTCAATCACTTGGGGTTTGTGGGTTTGGTTTTGGGATTTTCCTCACTTGATGATTTTCGCCAAAGTCCCTGGAGGATGGGTTGCTCTCAAATGACAAGTGTCAAGTTCTTCGGGCAGCCAACCAACTAGTGGTTGTAGGGCGGCTATTTATAGCCTAGGGAGCAGCCCGACATGATAAGACATAAATGCCCTTCAATGATATGACCGTTAGGTGGATAAGATATTTTGGTCCGCGCCAGAAGACAACAACGGTCGGAAATTTGACTCTCAAAGTCCTCGTGGCTATCATGTTCTCATCGTGTAGGCAACTCGACTGGCAATTCCTAACTCTCGGTCAAAGAAGTCCTCAGGAATGTAAGAACGCTCTCACATCGATGAATTTGATCGAACAGTATGAGATTTCCAATGGCTTCACTCAAGGATTGGTAGGTGTAGGATTTTGAGTTGAGCATCACATGGAAATTTTTCCTTAGTATTTCCTCGACCCTTTAACAATACGGTGTTTTATGACTCAAGAAAGAGAAAATGAAACTTCGAAAACAAAAGTCTTCACGCTTCATATTCCTCAATGAATATCAAGTCTTCATGGTCACACCAATTTCTTCACTTTCAAAGTCTTCGTAAAGTCTTGAATATCAAAGTCTTCATCAAGAACTTCATTTTAGGGTCGACTTTCAAGAAATATCAAACTCCTCATAGACTTATAGACCTGTGTACACTCACAACGATCGCCATTTAACCTATAAGTCTTCAATACACCAAAATCACTAAGGGCACTAGATGCACTTACAATCTCCCTTTTGGTGATTGATGACAACATAGGTTAAGTTTTCAACGGGATAAACATATGAAGTGTAAGTACTGATATTGAGGAATTTGATTGCAAGATATAGAAGAACTCCCCGGATGTGTGCATAATGAGGAATTTGCTTTTGAGGCAATGCACATTTGAAGAATTTAATCATGGAGATCTCCCTATATCTTGTAATTCATACACGCATTTGATATGTAATATGAAGAATTTGAAATGCATGATGAATATGGTGCTGATGAGATTCAGCATGCGGCAATGATATTAACAAGGAATAAGCATGCAGAATAACACATCAAAGTATCGACACAAGGCAAAGTCAGCACAATGCACCGCTCAAAAGTGTCGAGCACCATCGGACTTAAGATTACAACTCGATCCAATAAAAGTTTAAGAACGAGAGTTGTAACTTAAAGAAACGCTATAGTATAAACCCGCTTGAAGATAACTCAGATTTCTCCCTTTGTCATCAAATGACCAAAAGGATCGAAATTGAGGACTAACGCCTCAAGATATTCAAGTTGATGGAGGAGCGCCAACGTTGTCGGGGTTGTTTGTTGAGGTAGGGCTCGCGCAGTGTCGCCCAAATCTTCATATTCATCGTTTCACGCGATGAAGAATAAGAGCTGGCCACCGATCGTGAACTTTGACTCTCTTGAATTTCTTCGAGGTGGTGCGACTCATCAAAGCTTCCTAAGACCCATAGTCTTCAATTCTTCCGCAAATATACATGATTAAGAACAGCCCAAATGCGTTGAGGGTTTCATGAAGGTAGTATCGGTTTTTCTTTACTGCATTATGCGTTGAGGTCATGTTGTGAAGAATTGCAGCAAATTGGCGCTTACCCATTTCGATTTGCGTCAACCTTCCGATGAAGACCGAGGAGTAACTCACGATCACATCACCCGTGCGCTTGCTTGAGGCTGTTTCTTGGTTGAGGTATTTGCGGCGTGTCATGCGCTGCGAATCGCATTGGTGGAGTAAGATGCAGCCTTGCAAATTGACCATCCAATGGACGAGTGCCTTCATCAATTACAGTGCTGCCTTGCCCTTATCATCGATGATGATGAACCGGTGCTTGAGGACTTCAATGGCGGCAAGTAGCTGCATGATTCAAAGTGTCACCTTGTAGTTCAAGGAAGATCTTGCCCTTATGAATCTCATGATCCAAGGCGATATGGTTTCAGCTCAAAAGGTGACATTGCAACATTGGCCGAGTCCTCATGAAGAAATCATGGAAGTTGACAGAACGCCATGAATGATATTGAAAAGCATGTTCTTCATGATGCCAACGACATCTTCTTCATTTGAGTCGTGGCCTTTTATGGGACTCATTGTCTTCGCAAGATTCTATAAACAGTCCGAGACACATACATTAATTCCTTGACGAGGAATTTGGTTCGAGGGCTTGACCGCTTAGGGCTTCATAAGCACTTGCATAAAGTGATCGAAAATTCGTGGTCATTGTAGATGCAACTGCGATTCATGGGGAGGATCAAGAGGAAGGACACGAAGCAATTCGTTTGGTGCCTTGTAGTGAGTATTCTCGTCATCCAATCCAATACCCATGAGTTGATATCTTAATCTCCGGTGATGTGGGAGGCATAGAATCAAGAATGAGTTCTTCATTCCACCATATATCGCAGAAATTCAGGAGCCTCGCATCGTGAAGAACACGAGAATCGCTCAAGCACGGTAGTGATTCCATATCCACATGAGGAATATGCTCATGGTCAAGATCTTGTCCTTGTCAAATAGCATTGAGGAATAGAAGTTTGCTTGTGTTGGAGTCCGAGCGCTTTTCCTCATTCGAAGCAGAGTCATATGGATTATAAGCAAGAAGAACACGTGCTCGTAAAAGAAGTCTTCACCTTGAATTTTTGCTTGCTTGAGAACGGATTCTCGGTGAGGAATTTCTGGTTCCTCTCCTTGTGCGTTTGAGGATCAGAGGGTTCTTCAAATACTAGTGGCTGGAATTTCTTCATTGAGATGAAGTGGGATGAGTTTCTTCAGAGCCCATTTGAACAGTTGTAGCGTGGAGAGGAACTTGTTGAAGCGGAGTGAAGAGAGGAGTATTGGGATGCCGACTTTCCCAAAAGTCATCGCTCATCAGTGTAGTGCACCCAATATCCACGCTTCGTTCTTTTTTCAATTTCTCAACAGCCTCTTCACGTGAACCGAGGCACGGGTGAGGAAACAACTGGGGTGAAGGGAAAGCTTCCACTTCAATTTCTTCATCAAGCTGTTCGAGGTAGCAAGATTGATTTTCTTCATCGATCCGCTTGAGATCTTGTAATCTTCTCCATAAGGAACAATCTCCTTGGACGGCATGGAGGAAATGGGAATGGCATCAATAGGATTTTCAATCGAGCTGGTCATTGGCTTCATTTTCTTCGCAGTCAAGAATTTTACGATGATGCCTTCCTTCTTTTCATGCAGCTGTTCGCAGCCTTTGTCTTCTTCACTTCATAGGCGTATGAAGAATTGAGTTGTGTTGGCGCAGGAGGAGCCGAGGATTGTGGTACGTTTTTCAGCAATCGTGCGTTCTGCTTCTTCAGATTCTTCAGCGCACCACTAGTGGATGCCCGGGAATTTCTTCAGAATTGGAATGGAGTCATCAGCCCGAACTTGTGTTCTCATCAGACGCTGAAAGTCATCAGCATTCTGGCATGTTCTTCAAAGGCTGAGCGAGTCTTCGACCGAGGATTTTCTTGTTGCGATGGAGCTGCATAGTTGATATTTTCTTCGCCATGATTTAATCTCACCTTGGCTCTTGCCAATCAAGATTGTAAGCTTCAAATCCTTTGCCGAGGGCTTGATTTCAGATTGAGCTTTGAGAAGTTCTTCAGAGTCAAGTTGACTAAGTTCTTCCTCGAAGCTTCTCCTTTCTGCTTTTGCTCTCTTCAATTCACAGTTTTTCAAATTTCCATTTCTCTTCACGATGAAATGGTTAAGCATATGACTTTGACCAGAGTCAATGGCAGATCCGTATAGGAGTGTTTGGATCCCGATGCCATAGGTCAATGAAGTCAAGGATCTTCTTGGATCCAACAGAGGCACACTTGTTCTTTTGGCTCTAGCGGCCTTGGTCGACTGTCTCGATGATTTCTTCAAGTTCTTCATCGAGGCTTCATCATCGATGGCACATTGAATGCAACCTGTTTCTTCTTTGACTTGGCCGAGGACCGCGTCCATGTTGCTTTGTCTTCAGAGAGGGACCTGTTGAGGACATTGGTGCAGTGAGGAACTTGCTGAGACACGTAGCAATTGAGAAACCCCGAGTCCTTTGACAAGTAGCCGATGTACAGTGTTGAGGACTTGGAGGAGCTGCTGAAGATTTTGAATGAGCAGCAGATCGAGGAATTTGCCGTGAGGGCGGCCGAGAACTGGCCGTGAGGGCCGACGGTGAAGCACTTGGCTTGCAGCAGCTTCTTGGCATTGATTTCTCGGCTTGACCGAGGGCTCAAAGAGCACAGCAGCAGAATCCTCATTGAATTTCCTCACCGCCTCTTGGCCTATCTTGCCAATTTGGCTTGACGCTGACCATTCTTCAGAAAGTCTTCACCACTCTTGATGCTAGTGGGATCCGACTTGGCAGTGCCAGTGGAGCTCTTGGGCATGGAGGGTTTAAAGTGAATTTCTCATGTACTTGGGAGTGACATAGCGGTATTCCTCCATTCTCGTGCCCATCTTCTTTCTATCCTCTGTTCGCACTTTCGCTGATTTTTAGTCTCCTTGCCAAACTTTGATTCATCGAGTGTCATAGTCTTTGTATATTTCCTCGGGGATCTCAAAGCGGTCATGACTTCGGTTTCTTTCCTCCATTACATGGTCTCTTGCCTTACGCCATTTTCTTGGTGAGGAATTTGAACAATAGAGCACTCGAAGAAGTATGTAGTTTTTCTTGAGGCGCTGCAAATGAGTTAAGTTGATGAGAACCTAGTGATTGACGGGACATGAGTACCTGTGAGCAGAGTGTAGGTGCGAGGAATTTGGAGAGGTCATATCGTTCTCGGAAGATTTTTCAAAAGGAACAAGTTTTGAGAATTTGACCGAGTTGAGCCTTGAGGAATTTCACTAAGCGTTTCGTCTTAGGTTCGAGTTGTCTGATTGAAAATCTGCACAATTGAGAATCTTGAAGAAATGAATGCTTAGAGATAAATCAAGAGCATATAGTGTGTGAGGTGTTCATATGTGAAGATTTGAAGAGCAAAAACACCTTTGAAGATTTTCGAAAGATTTGAGAATCAGCGAGTAATAAAAGTGACTTTTAATTACGAGTGAAGAACCGACGAACGAGGTGAAGCTGTAGTGAAGTTAAATCACGTTAGATCTCCACGCCTAACTTGGCGAGGAGAGCGGCTACGGCGGCGGAGTGAAGATTTCGCGACCGGTCGTGTCTGACAGTGATGAGGTCGGCGGTGAAGCTTTTCCTCACCGGGGCGATGGAGTAGCGGGCGCTAGGGTTTGAGGAGGCTCGGCGAGAGCAGCGATCGGCGGAGTAAATGAAGTGAGGAGGGTAGGGTATTTATACGGTGAAAAACTGTTAGCCCAAAGATTTTGGGACGAGCGTGCCCTCCCTTTCTCCTTCACCGACATGTGTCACCCATCTTGTCGAGATGAGATCGTGTAAGATCGTGGGTGATTAAACTAATACATCGTGGGATGCGGAGCGGTTTGGCGGTAAAACCGAAAACTTGGATAAGATTTGTTTAAAAGTTTAGTTGCAATTTCTTCACTGTCAAGGACCGGTGAAGACTTTGAGCAGTTTCAATCGAAGCACATGAAGAATTTGTGAATAGATTGGATTGAGTATAGCATAGAGGAAGGGTCCGATCACATTCACTTAGCGAAATTGCAACTTGAAGAAATAGCAATAAGTGAATCTTTGTAGAGGACATAAACTCATATATATATATAGCCAATGAAGAAAAAGCAGCGGAAACATTGAAGACTTTGCAAAGTTGAAGAATTTGAAAAAGCGAGGAATTTCAAAATGAGGAAAAACTCAAATTGAAGATTTTCAACTTTTGTGGTGGCGTAGCCTCACCAGTATAAGAATGATGATTTGAGACACAGCGTACAATTGTCGTAGGGTTACGAGAATCAAATTCTTCATTAATTTCTTCACACTTAGAATGTTATTCTTCATTGATTGAAGAAAACATTTCTTCATGTGTTGCACATCTAAGTCATCAATTATGCATAAGGGTTAGGATGTGTGTCCTTTTCAAAGAACATTCAAGATTCTAAGATATTTAGCTCACACGCAACTTGCTAAATCTCTTCTCATCCAAGGGCTTGGTGAAGATATCAGCTAGCTGTTCTTGTCTTCACATGCTCGATGGAATATCGCCCTTACACATGATCACGAAGAAAATGATGGCGAATCTGGATGTGCTTAGTCTTGAGTCTGAAGCTGGGTTGTGAGCAATCTTGATGGCACTCTCATTGTCGCGAGAGGAGAGGCACATTCTTCACATTAGCGCCATAGTCCTTGAGGTTTGCTTCATCCAAGCGATTGAGCACAGCATGAGCCCGGAGCAATGTATTCACTTGGCGATGAAGCGTGATACGAGTTCTTTCTTGAGGACCACGACCAAAGATCGTCGAGGAAATGACAAGTGCCGGATGTTGACTTAGGTCCACACAATCACCAGCATAGTCGAGTCGAATATCCAATGAGATCAAAAGCGAGCCCTTGGGTACCATAGTCCTAGTGTTGGTGTGTGAGCTAGATATCGAAGAATATGCTTCCATTATGGTGT
>JAHHZJ010002218.1:0-64871 GCA_021437245.1 Aegilops speltoides
GTCGCTACGCGGCGGCGTCGCCTCGACTTCGCGTTACGCTAAGACAGGGTGGCGCTGGTGTCACGTGCTGCGTCTCGGCGTCGTCGTCGCTACGCGCGCGGCGGCGTCGCCTCGACTTCGCGTTACGCTAAGACAGGGTGGCAATGGTGTCACGTGCTCGTCTCGGCGTCCGTCGTCGCTACGCGGCGGCGTCGCCTCGACTTCGCGTTACGCTAAGAGCGAGGTGGCAATGGTGTCACGTGCTGCGTCTCGGCGTCCGTCGTCGCTACGCGGCGGCGTCGCCTCGACTTCGCGTTACGCTAAAACGAGGGTGGCAATGGTGTCACGTGCTCGTCTCGGCGTCCGTCGTCGCTACGCGGCAGCGTCGCCTCGACTTCGCGTTACGCTAAGACAGGGTGGCAATGGTGTCACGTGCTGCGTCTCGGCGTCCGTCGTCGCTACGCGGCGGCGTCGCCTCGACTTCGCGTTACGCTAAGACAAGGTAGCAATGGTGTCGCGTGCTCGTCTCGGCGTCCGTCGTCGCTACGCGGCGGCGGTGTCGCCTCGACTTCGCGTTACGCTAAGCTACGAGGGTGGCAATGGTGTCACGTGCTGCGTCTCGGCGTCCGTCGTCGCTACGCGGCGGCGTCGCCTCGACTTCGCGTTACGCTAAAACGAGGTGGCAATGGTGTCACGTGCTCGTCTCGGCGTCCGTCGTCGCTACGCGGCGGCGTCGCCTCGACTTCGCGTTACGCTAAGATAAGGTGGCAATGGTGTCACGTGCTCGTCTCGGCGTCCGTCGTCGCTACGCGGCGGCGTCGCCTCGACTTCGCGTTACGCTAAGGCGAGGTGGCAATGGTGTCACGTGCTCGTCTCGGCGTCCGTCGTCGCTACGCGGCGGCGTCGCCTCGACTTCGCGTTACGCTAAAAGAGCGAGGTGGCAATGGTGTCACGTGCTGCGTCTCGGCGTCCGTCGTCGCTACGCGGCGGCGTCGCCTCGACTTCGCGTTACGCTAAGACAGCGAGGCAAGCTGGTGTCACGTGCTCGTCTCGGCGTCCGTCGTCGCTACGCGGCGGCGTCGCCTCGACTTCGCGTTACGCTAAGGCAGGGTGGCACTTTGGTGTCACGTGCTGCGTCTCGGCGTCCGTCGTCACTACGCGGCGGCGTCGCCTCGACTTCGCGTTACGCTAAGGCGGGAAGGCAATGGTGTCACGTGCTCGTCTCGGCGTCCGTCGTCGCTACGCGGCGGCGTCGCCTCGACTTCGCGTTACGCTAAGGCAGGGTGGCAATGGTGTCACGTGCTGCGTCTCGGCGTCCGTCGTCGCTACGCGCGGCGGCGTCGCCTCGACTTCGCGTTACGCTAAGACGAGGGAGGCAATGGTGTCACGTGCTCGTCTCGGCGTCCGTCGTCGCTACGCGGCGGCGTCCGCCCGACTTCGCGTTACGCTAAGGCGAGGTGGCAATGGTGTCACGTGCTTGTCTCGGCGTCGTCGTCGCTACGCGGCGGCGTCGCCTCGACTTCGCGTTACGCTAAAACGAGGTAGCACTGGTGTCACGTGCTCGTCTCGGCGTCCGTCGTCGCTACGCGGCGGCGTCGCCTCGACTTCGCGTTATACTAAAACGAGGTGGCAATGGTGTCACGTGCTGCGTCTCGGCGTCCGTCGTCGCTACGCGGCGGCGTCGCCTCGACTTCGCGTTACGCTAAGACGAGGAAAGCAATGGTGTCACGTGCTGCGTCTCGGCGTCCGTCGTCGCTACGCGGCGGCGTCGCCTCGACTTCGCGTTACGCTAAGATAAGGTGGCAATGGTGTCACGTGCTGCGTCTCGGCGTCCGTCGTCGCTACGCTACGCGGCGACAGCGTCGCCTCGACTTCGCGTTACGCTAAGGCGAGGAGGCAATGGTGTCACGTGCTGCGTCTCGGCGTCGTCGTCGCTACGCGATAGCGTCCGCCCGACTCGCGTTACGCTAAGACGAGGTGGCAATGGTGTCACGTGCTGCGTCTCGGCGTCCGTCGTCGCTACGCGGCGGCGTCGCCTCGACTTCGCGTTACGCTAAAGCGAGGTGGCAATGGTGTCACGTGCTCGTCTCGGCGTCGTCGTCGCTACGCGGCAGCGTCGCCTCGACTTCGCGTTACGCTAAAACAGCGTGGCACTGGTGTCACGTGCTGCGTCTCGGCGTCGCGTCGTCGCTACGCGGCGGCGTCGCCTCGACTTCGCGTTACGCTAAGATAAGGTGGCAACTGGTGTCACGTGCTCGTCTCGGCGTCCGTCGTCGCTACGCGGCGGCGTCGCCCTCGACTTCGCGTTACGCTAAGACAGGGAGGCAATGGTGTCGTGTGCTCGTCTCGGCGTCCGTCGTCGCTACTGCGGCGGCGTCGCCTGACTTCGCGTTATGCTAAGACGAGGGTGGCAATGGTGTCACGTGCTGCGTCTCGGCGTCCGTCGTGCGCTACCGCGACAGCGTCCGTCTCGACTTCGCGTTACGCTAAGACGAGGAGGCAATGGTGTCACGTGCTCGTCTCGGCGTCCGTCGTCGCTACGCGGCGATTTCGCCTTGACTTCGCGTTACGCTAAGGCGAGGGTGGCAATGGCGTCACGTGCTGCGTCTCGGCGTCCGTCGTCGCTACGCGGCGGCGACCTCGCGCCTCGGCAGCGTCGCCTCGACTTCGCGTTACGCTAAAGCGGTGGCACTGGTGTCGCGTGCTCGTCTCGGCGTCGTCGTCGCTACGCGGCGGCGTCCGCCTCGACTTCGCGTTACACTAAGGCAGGGTGGCAATGGTGTCGGCGTGCTCGTCTCGGCGTCCGTCGTCGCTACGCGGCGGCGTCGTGCTCGACTTCGCGTTACGCTAAGAGCCCTCGACTTCGCGGTGGTGGCGCTGGTGTCACGTGCTCGTCTCGGCATCCGTCGTAGCTACGCGACAGCGTCGTCTCGACTTCGCGTTACGCTAAGGCGGGGTGGCAATGGTGTCACGTGCTCGTCTCGGCGTCCGTCGTCGCTACGCGGCGGCGTCCGCCTCGACTTCGCGCTTACGCTAAGATGTAGGATCGGAAGTATGTCTAGAGGGGGTGATTAGACTACTTGACAACTTAAAATTTTGCCTTTTGATTGGAGTGGATTCTTAGCAAGTTCACAATGATAACCAAGTCAAGTATCACCCTACATGCAATTCTAGAGTTGTGGCAGCGGAAAGTAAATTGCGTATAGTAAATGAGAGGTGGAGAAGAGCAAGCGCAAGTTGGAACACGGAGATTTTTCTCGTGGTTCCGATAGGTGGTGCTATCGTCAATCACGTTGATGGAACTTCAACCCACGGAGGTAGCGGCTGCTTGAGTCCACGGAGGCTCCACCCACGAAGGGTCCACGAAGAAGCAACCTTGTCTATGCCATCATGGCCTCGTCCACGGAGGACTAGCCTTACTCGGGGTAGATCTTCACAGTAAGCGATCTCCTTGCCCTTACAAACTCCTTGGTTCAACTCCACATCATGGCGGAGGCTCCCAAGCGACACCTAACCAATCTAGGAGGCACCACCCTCCAAAAGGTAATAGATGGGGTTGGTGATGATGAACTCCTTGCTCTTGTGCTTCAAATGATAATCTCCCCAACACTCAACTCTCCTCACTGATTTGGCTGTGGTGGAAGAAAGGATTGAGTGGAAAGCAACTTGGGAAGGCTAGAAATCAAGTTTCATATGGTGGGAGTGGAGCAACTTGATCTCAACACAAGGGTAGGTAGTTTTCTTCTCGAAATGTAAGGTAGGAGTGGTAGTTCTTTACGATGGCTCTCTCCACGAATGAAGAGGAGGTGGAGGGTATTTATAGCCTCCACACAAAATCCAACCGTTACACATTTGACCAATCTCGGTCGGACCGAAGTTGACAACTCGGTGAGACCGAAAGTTCAAATCTTGTGAGCGTTGGGATTTTCAGTGGGACCGAAAATACAATCTCGGTTAGTCGATTCTTCCAAAGTCTAGGGTTTGCCAATTTCGGTGGGACCGACTTTCTCATCTCGGTGACACCGATTTGAGTCTGAAGGTTCTGAAGCTTGGCAACACCAATTCGGTATGACCGAGTTTGGAATCGGAAAATCCGAGATTCTTAGGGTTTGGGTATATGGTGAGGTGGTTCATCTCGGTGTGGTGAGTTTGGAATCGGTGGGACCGAGATTACTTATGTGTTTATGTTGGAATGAAAGATTGCTGATAGTTTGAGAGATAAATCACTAAGCACTTGAGCAACGGATCATCATCATAACCTCACCCCTTTTAATAGTATTGGCTTTCCTATGGACTCAATGTGATCTTGGATCACTAAACCAAAAATGGAGTCTTGAGCTTTTGCCAATGTTTTCCTTAGCATTTTGAGGGTCCACATCATCGGTCATTGCCATACCCATATCCTTGAACTTTCGAAATATTCTCAAGAAATGATTAGTTCAATGATATATATGTTGTTATTAATTACCAAAACCACACGGGGATTAGTTGCACTTTCAATCTCCCCTTTTTGGTAATTGATGACAACATATAGATCAAAACCGACAAATGATATAATCAATGAATAACATCATCGCTTTGAGAAGTATGTGATAAGCAAGAGCTCCCCTAAATTTGTGCATTATTTAAGATTTGCGTTTGAATGCAAATGCACAATCGATTAGGATCATGGGTTACTCTTCCATGTCACATACATCTTGGTGGGCGCACAAAATGATAAGAATGAATAACATGCACCCAATCACCAAGACATGAGTAAATGATCATACAAGATATGAATGGAATATGATAAGCATCAAGCACACATTAAGCGCAGTATGATCAAGCACTCATCAAGATAGAAACAAGCGTAGTATCAAACACGAAGTATCTCAAAGAACTCAAAAGTATCTCAAGGAAAACCATAAGCGAAAGAGCAAAAAGCGAGCACTCTCTCTCGAAGCCCTATGATCTATACAATTTCTCCCCTTTGGCAACAAGTTACCAAAAGTTGAAAGGTATAGAGCTAATCGTCACTCGGGACTCTGCTGGCGGCTCATGCTGCGTCGATGGAGTGGAGATAGCTGCATCTGCAAGCTTCTGCTGAAGTCTGTGGAGCTGGAGGAGTGAATCTTGGGCTGGTCTTTGGGCCGATGGAGCTATAGGAGGTCTTGATGTAGTAGCCACAGGGTCGACCTTTGGAATAGCGGCTGATCTGGGCTTTGTGGAGCCTTTGGGCAGGCTGCTCATAGTCATCTGGACCATATCACCTTCCATCTCTCTCATGAGCTCTGCCTTTTCCCTCTTAGCTTCCTCGATGTCGCCTCAAGCTTGTTGGCGGTGACACTGCACTTGATCGACAGCGTCGAGCATGGAACTTATCTTCAACTATCCTCTCAAGGCTCTCCACGAGGCGCACTATCTTTGGCAGGCGTAGCTCAATTCTCTGAGTGGCTTCAAGAAGTTGTTACTGCAGCGCTCTTGGGCTTCTTCTTTGCTTCCTTCTCGGCTTTAGCTTGTTTGGCAACCGGACTTAGCATGTCCTTCTCGGATGTGGGAGCATCCTCGGTCATCACAACCTCGTTATCCTCATGTTAGGGCTGCGGTGGCAAGTGGGGTCTATCCAACGGTAGGTGTCCGTGCCAAACTTGGCATTAATGAGCATCTGAATATGCGGAGCAAACCCACGACCTCTTACGGTCATTGCTGTCCTCTTGATAGTCTCAACTATCGGGTCCATCACCTTAAAGGTGTCTTGATCTAGAATGTGCAGCATGTTGATAGAATACCCTCTTATCATGCGGTGGTCTCTGACTTAGGCATCAAAGTATGCCTCGAGAATGGTGTTGGTGGTTGGGAGACTGCTGAAGATAATAAGCTGAACCAAGCTTCCATATCTCAACATCCTTCTCTTTTACCTCATTGTACATGTTCTTCATTGACTCGTGATTTTTCTTGGAATGCCATACACATCAACATCATCATCCCTTGATCTGGTGCATTCAGCAATGCTCTCCATTCTTCAACAGTTGAATGGAATCTACGCCTTACATCATCCATACAATTACGCCATCTGGATAGAAGTGTGCGGTGGCATAGAAGCGCATGATCATCTCGTCATTCCAAGCGGTCAATTTCGACCAACAAACTCTGCAATCCCAAGCGGTGAAGCTTTCATGCACATGTGGGAAGTAGTCTCTGTGCTCTTCACTTGTCGATGTAATCCCGATCTACATATCTGGTGTCGGCAACAATTGGCTTCTTATCCATGAGCCTTTGTCTCATAAAAGTCTTGTTGCTCTCTTGTGTGGAATCTTGAGTCAGCTGCTGTTCTTCTCCTGGTGGCATATGGATCAACTTGCCTCCATAGCACGAGACCTTTATCCTTCCTCTCTTTCATATTTTCAGCTCGAGGATGAGCTTCATTATGAGCTGGCGGTTTACATGCGAGCTTGAGCAAAACATGTGCCTCATCATCGATTCTGCGGTGGTACGTTGTCCTTCTTCTTCTCTGAAGCGGTATGTTCCTCACAGTCTTCTTTGGCTTGGCAGCTGGTTTGGCTTGGGCTGCCTTTCTTTGGAGCTGATTGCTTAGCTTTTGTGGGTGCTCACCTTACGATGGCATCACCCATCAACTTGCTTACGAGGAGGCTGAGGTGCTTCCTCATCAGAATCATCATCATCGGACTTCTTCATGAACTTTCCTCTTCCTCTTGGAAGTTTTCTTGATCTTCTTGGAGGTTTTCTTCCATCTTGAGCTTCTTTGCTGTGATGGATTTCGTCACCTTGCTTGTGCCTTTCTTTGTTGTTGCCCTTGATAGCTCTTGGCAACCACTTGCCTTTTGGCTTAGAAGTTATCTCCTCATCTGCAACAAAGTCTGAATCCTCCTCATCGAATTCCTCTTCTTCACTGGCCACAGTAGCATTGCAGGCAGATCCACTTGGAGTGCTTCTCTCTCCATCATCTGAAAAACTGCTTTCTTACGGACTTGTAGCTGCCTCTGGAATCTCAATGGCATCTCGACCTGTTACATTGTCACTTCCATCGGACATGGTGACAACCTGTGAATAGAATAGGTATAGGCGAGAATAGAAGAGTTATCACAAGCTGGAGGATTTTGCAAAAGAATGAGTTCAAACTTTAGTTTTAGGTTTTCACGAGAATACATGTCGGTCGGCCGAGTCTATAAATTAATTGAAACCGAAGTGTCTAAACAGACCACATACACCACTTTCGGTTGGACGAAATGGGTTTCGGTCTAGCCGAGAGCACTAGGGTTTCACTAAATCTTCACTTGGTCTTACCGATTTGCACAACTTCGGTTTCACGAAAAGTGCGATCAATGGCGAGGCCAAATCGGTCGATCGAAAATGTCGAATCGGTCACACGAGATGTGTTCGTGAAACCTAACCTAAAATTTTCACTCGAATTTTGTTCTATGATCTAAGCGGCTGGATAGGAGATCTCAATCTTGGCAAGAAACATGACAACACCTATCGTGCATTGAATCAGCGTTTGGAGCACGAGAGGATGAAACTCACCCAATGCGGTGGAGCTTCACTCTGGCTGGCAGCGGCGCGATGAAAGACCGTTTGGCGATGGAGACCAGCGGCGGCGCCTGGCGATGGCGGAGGCGATCCGGAGACAAAGCGGCGGCGGCGAAAGGTTTGAGGCGAGGCGTTTGAAGAAGTAATCAGCGCTGTCCTCGGTATATATACCCTTGGTGTCGGTGGGACGAGTTTGAAAACTTCGGTGGGACCGAGATGGTTAGCTGCGTGCGATTACACACCGATCACGCCGATATTTGAAACTTCGGTTTCACGAGTGAAAACCTAGATCAATCAAGTGATTTGATGCATCGATTTGAGTATATCGGTTTGACGAAAGTACTTAGAAGGTTTTGGAAGTTAGGCTTTTGGCGGATCGGTGGCTCGAGTGCTCCTCACTCGATGCTGTCGAAAAAGTCTTGTTCAAAGTTTGTGATATAAGCATGAATAGAGTTTGAGACAAGAAAGCATAGATAGCTAGGGGAGGAACTTAGGCATTCTTGTCCATCCATTTGGTCGAAAGAAAAAAAGCCAAAGACCAAAGCAACAAATGGATGTCCTCGAATGGATTAAAATCATGCATCAACATGCTCACACAATAAGATAGCAAATGAAATATGTGTCAAACATGCACAAACAAAACACTAACAGCTAGCACACAATTTGGCGATGACTAGGTCATCTATATATGAGTATATTGACTTAGGAGTCAAATGAGAACATTTGATCATAGGTCATACTCATCGTTTAAGCACAAGTGGGGTTACCACTTTTCCATAAAGCATTGATGTGTTCACATCATTAGAAGATGCTTTAGCTCATTTCTTTAAACAAAGCTCCCCTTGATGTGAGAACCCTTTTAAAGGTCAAACTAACCTTGGGTTGTCGTTGAAGACTTCATGTAGATGTTGAAGATGTGGATGCTCAATGTTGATGAAGATCATCAAGAGTTGGGAGCAATCCTTTGGATTGGGCACTTTCAATACCTACATGGGTTAGTCCCACAAGGAACAAACAAGAATATCCATGGACATAGATTGAAGTACACAATAGATGATGTCCATGAAAGCAATGATTACCTTGTCCTTGACTTACCAACATGAGGTTTGTGACTCCATGAACTAGTGCAAGATGTGGAAGTTGATTGCACAAGTCCTTGCCAAAATGAATATGAGTGAAGTATATTGGCGGAGTCACCCTCAAGAACTCTCTAGTTCTTCTTCTTGGGATCCACATCATCTTGATGGGAATCCTTGGGGTAGTAGTTGAGCTTGTGAAGTAGAACTTGAAGTTGCCTTGGGAACCCACTTGACCATGGCCTTGGGTGCTTCAATGATGCATCAATCTCCTCTTGAAGCTTGTCCTTGCCTTTTAGCTTGTGGTCTTGTGGTGGAAGGTCATCTTGAGCTTGTTCCTCATTGGAAGAAGTAGGATCATACTTCTCCTCTTGAGAAACGAACTTTGGAGTGGGATATTGACCTTCTTCCCATTCAACACCTTCGGCGTTGAACTTTCGCTCAAAACCAATTCCTTGATTCTTCGGTGTCTTCCTTGTTTGCGAACAATTTCCTCAAAGCTTTTGCTTCGGCAAGACTCTTGTAGACACCTTTCTCTATAATCCCTTTCAATAGACTATTTTCTTGCTCAAGTGAAACTTGGCTTGAAACATTGTTAGTGGAATCAAGAGAATTACTAGAAGTAACAACATTTGATTTAGCATGATTATTGTTACTACTAGATGAAGAATTTTCTTATGCTTGTCATGCTTAGTTTTGATAGGTGGCAAGAAATTAGACAAGAGAAGTCGTTTGGCAAGATATGAAGAACTCTTCTTTGAAGATCGTCATTGATAGCTTTTAGAAACTCATGTTCTTGCTCTAGATTGAGCTTCTCGAGCGTAGCTTCTCATGAGATCTTAGGAGCTCTCTATGATCTTCTTGAGTTGTTTCATGAGCTAACTTAAGAGTGTTTAGTTCTTTAGTTAGGCGCTCAATCTCCTTCATAGCATTGTCATTCGACTCTTCTCGACTATAAAGACTACTAGCATGTTCATCATTACTAAGCTCACTAGATTTATCATGTAAAGCTCATCTTCACCAAGCAAGTCATCCTCATCACTATCAAAGTCAATAAACTCAGGATGTGATACCTTGGGGCCTTTTGCCATGAAGCATCTTCCAATTCCCTCATTTGGTGAATCAAATATGTCATAGGAGTTGGAGTTGGAGGACACGAGAGCAAGACCGGCAACACCTTCATCTTGGCTGTATTCGGAGTTGGAGTGATAGCTTCTTTCGGAGTGATTGTCGGTCGGGCGGAAACCCATTCACCAACATGAGCTTGATGTTTTCTTCTTGTGTAGCTCCTTGATGACTTGTCTTTCCTTTCCGAATCCTTGCTTCTCGAGAGGATCTTCGTTCATAACGATCATCTCTACTCCTTCTCTCCTTTGGTGACTCTTCTCTTGAGCTTCTTCTTCTTGGAATTCTTCTCTTCTCTTGTGGGGAGTCGAACACTCATTTGAGTAGTGTCGGGTCTTCCACAATTATAGCAGATTTCGATCCGACTAGAAGATCTCTTTTCATCATATGATCTAGACTTTGAGCTTCTTTCCTTGCTTCTACTCTTGTAGAATTTGTTGAAGTTCTTCACCATTAGGCTTATCTCTTCATTGGAAACTAGCTTGTCACTTGAGGATGTGGGAGCTTCAAGCTGCAGCTTTGTAAGCACCACTTGACTTGTTGTGAAGCTCTTCCTTATCTTTAAGTGTCATCTCATGAGCAACAATCCTTCCAATGACTTGGTAGGCTTGAGATCTTTGTAGTTTGGCATCATTTGGATCAAAGTGCACGGTGTCATACTTTCCATCAAAGCTCGAGAATCTTCTTGATGATGAATCGATTCGGTCATTTCTTCACTTCCTAAGCCTGCCATCTCATTGGTGATGAGAGCAAGCCTAGAATACATTTCAGCGACTCCTTCACCTTCCTTCATCTTGAACTTGTCAAGTGACCTTGAAGAACATCTAGCTTTGATTCCTTCACGGACTCGGTACCTTCGTGCATTTCGACCAAAGTATCCCAAATCTCTTTTGCATTCTCAAGGCGGCTGATCTTGTTGAACTCCTCGGGACACAAAGCATTGAAGAGAATGTCACAAGCTTGAGCATTGTTACGTAACATCCGCAACTCATCCGCGGTAACCCGCGATCCGGAACTTTTCCTTCTTGAAGAACTCACCTTGCAAGCCAACACAAATAATGCCCCATCGGCGGGGTTATGTCAAGAATATGCATTTTCATTTTATGCTTCCAACTAGCAAAGTTTGAACCATCAAAGTAAGGACCTCTCTGAAATTACCCTCACTAGGCGCCATACTCTCCTAGGTTGTGAAACCAAGCTTATGGAGTCAATGCAATGAAACCAATCAATGGAGACCAAAGCTCGATACCACTTGTAGGATCGGAAGTATGTCTAGAGGGGGTGATTAGACTACTTGACAACTTAAAAGATTTTAGCCTTTTGATTGGAGTAGTTTCTTAGCAAGTTCACAATGATAACCAAGTCAAGTATCACCCTACATGCAATTCTAGAGTTGTGGCAGCGGAAAGTAAATTGCGTATAGTAAATGAGAGGTGGAGAAGAGCAAGCATAAGTTGGAACACGGAGATTTTTCTCGTGGTTCCGATAGGTGGTGCTATCGTCAATCACGTTGATGGAGACTTCAACCCACGGAGGTAGCTTGGCTGCTTGAGTCCACGGAGGCTCCACCCACGAAGGGTCCACGAAGAAGCAACCTTGTCTATGCCATCATGGCCTCGTCCACGGAGGACTAGCCTTACTGGGGTAGATCTTCACAGTAGGCGATCTCCTTGCCCTTACAAACTCCTTGGTTCAACTCCACATCATGTGGAGGCTCCCAAGCGACACCTAACCAATCTAGGAGGCACCACCCTCCAAAAGGTAATAGATGGGGTTGGTGATGATGAACTCCTTGCTCTTGTGCTTCAAATGATAATCTCCCCAACACTCAACTCTCCTCACTGATTTGGCTGTGGTGGAAGAAAGGATTGAGTGGAAAGCAACTTGGGAAGGCTAGAAATCAAGTTTCATATGGTGGGAGTGGAGCAACTTGATCTCAACACAAGGGTAGGTAGTTTTCTTCTCAGAAATGTAAGGTAGGAGTGGTAGTTCTTTCGATGGCTCTCTCCACGAATGAAGAGGAGGTGGAGGGTATTTATAGCCTCCACACAAAATCCAACCGTTACACATTTGACCAATCTCGGTCGGACCGAAGTTGACAACTCGGTGAGACCGAAAGTTCAAATCTTGTGAGCGTTGGGATTTTCAGTGGGACGAAAATACAATCTCGGTTAGTCGATTCTTCCAAAGTCTAGGGTTTGCCAATTTCGGTGGGACCGACTTTCTCATCTCGGTGACACCGATTTGAGTCTGAAGATTCTGAAGCTTGCAACACCAATTCGGTATGACCGAGTTTGGAATCGGAAAATCCGAGATTCTTAGGGTTTGGGTATATGGTGAGGTGGTTCATCTCGGTGTGGTGAGTTTGGAATCGGTGGGACCGAGATTACTTATGTGTTTATGTTGGAATGAAAGATTGCTGATAGTTTGAGAGATAAATCACTAAGCACTTGAGCAACGGATCATCATCATAACCTCACCCCTTTTAATAGTATTGGCTTTCCTATGGACTCAATGTGATCTTGGATCACTAAACCAAAAATGGAGTCTTGAGCTTTTGCCAATGTTTTCCTTAGCATTTTGAGGGTCCACATCATCGGTCATTGCCATACCCATATCTTGAACTTTCGAAATATTCTCAAGAAATGATTAGTTCAATGATATATATGTTGTTATTAATTACCAAAACCACCGGGGATTAGTTGCACTTTCATAAGGCGTCGGTGGCAATGGCGTCGCTAAGACAGTGGAAGCAATGGTGCGTGCTCGTCTCGGCGTCGTCGCTCACGAGGCGCGTCGCTACGCGGCGGCGTCGCCTCGACTTCGCGTTACGCTAAGAAAGGTGGCAATGGTGTCACGTGCTCGTCTTGGCGTCCGTCGTCGCTACGCGGCGGCGTCGCCTCGACTTCGCGTTACGCTAAGACGGGTGGCAATGGTGTCACGTGCTCGTCTCGGCATCCGTCGTCGCTACGCGGCGGCGTCGCCTCGACTTCGCGTTACGCTAAGGCGGGTGGCAATGGTGTCACGTGCTCGTCTCGGCGTCGTCGTCGCTACGCGGCGGCGTCGCCTCGACTTCGCGTTACGCTAAACGAGGGTGGCAATGGTGTCGCGTGCTCGTCTCGGCGTCCGTCGTCGCTACCGTGGCGGCGTCGCCTCGACTTCGCGTTACGCTAAGACAGGGAGGCAATGGTGTCACGTGCTGCGTCTCGGCGTCCGTCGTCGCTACGCGGCGGCGTCGCCTCGACTTCGCGTTACGCTAAACGAGGGTGGCAATGGTGTCACGTGCTCGTCTCGGCGTCCGTCGTCGCTACGCGGCGGCGTCCGCCTCGACTTCGCGTTACGCTAAGAGGGAGGTAGCAATGGTGTCACGTGCTGCGTCTCGGCGTCCGTCGTCGCTACGCGGCGGCGTCGCCTCGACTTCGCGTTACGCTAAGACATGGTGGCAATGGTGTCACGTGCTCGTCTCGGCGTCCGTCGTCGCTACGCGGCGGCGTCGCCTCGACTTCGCGTTACGCTAAGGCGAGTGGTGTCGCTGGTGTCACGTGCTGCGTCTCGGCGTCCGTCGTCGCTACGCGGCGGCGTCGCCTCGACTTCGCGTTACGCTAAGACAGGGTGGCAATGGTGTCACGTGCTGCGTCTCGGCGTCCGTCGTCGCTACGCGGCGGCGTCGCCTCGACTTCGCGTTACGCTAAGACGAGGTGGCAATGGTGTCACGTGCTCGTCTCGGCGTCCGTCGTCGCTACGCGGCGGCGTCGCCTCGACTTCGCGTTACGCTAAGGCGAGGTGGCAATGGTGTCACGTGCTGCGTCTCGGCGTCCGTCGTCGCTCGCCTCGACTTCGCGCGGCGGCGTCGCCTCGACTTCGCGTTACGCTAAGACAGGGTGGCAATGGTGTCACGTGCTGCGTCTCGGCGTCCGTCGTCGCTACGCGGCGGCGTCGCCTCGACTTCGCGTTACGCTAAGCGAGGGAGGCAATGGTGTCACGTGCTCGTCTCGGCGTCCGTCGTCGCTACGCGGCGGCGTCGCCTCGACTTCGCGTTACGCTAAGACAGGGTGGCACTGGTGTCACGTGCTCGTCTCGGCGTCCGTCGTCGCTACCGCGACGACGTCCGCCTCGACTCGCGTTACGCTAAGGCAGGGAGGCAATGGTGTCACGTGCTCGTCTCGGCGTCCGTCGTCGCTACGCGGCGCGCGTCGCCTCGACTTCGCGTTACGCTAAGACGAGGGTGGCAATGGTGTCACGTGCTCGTCTCGGCGTCGGTCGTCGTCGCTACGCGGCGGCGTCGCCTCGACTTCGCGTTACGCTAAGAACGAGGTGGCAATGGTGTCACGTGCTGCGTCTCGGCGTCCGTCGTCGCTACGCGGCGGCGTCGCCTCGACTTCGCGTTACGCTAAGACAGGGTGGCAATGGTGTCACGTGCTCGTCTCGGCGTCCGTCGTCGCTACGCGGCGGCGTCGCCTCGACTTCGCGTTACGCTAAGGCGAGGGTGGCAATGGTGTCACGTGCTGCGTCTCGGCGTCCGTCGTCGCTACGCGACGGCGTCCGCCTCGACTTCGCGTTACGCTAAGGCGAGGAGGCAATGGTGTCACGTGCTCGTCTCGGCGTCGTCGTCGCTACGCGGCGGCGTCGCCTCGACTTCGCGTTACGCTAAAGACAGGGTGGCAATGGTGTCACGTGCTGCGTCTCGGCGTCGTCGTCGCTACGCGCGGCGTCGCCTCGACTTCGCGTTCGGCAGGGTGGCAATGGTGTCGCGTGCGCGTCTCGGCGTCGCGTCGTCGCTGCTCGACTTCGCGTTACGCTAAAAAGGTGGCACTGGTGTCACGTGCTCGTCTCGGCGTCCGTCGTCGCTACGCGGCGGCGTCGCCTCGACTTCGCGTTACGCTAAGACGAGGGTGGCAATGGTGTCACGTGCTCGTCTCGGCGTCCGTCGTCGCTACGCGGCGGCGTCGCCTCGACTTCGCGTTACGCTAAGATAGGGTGGCAATGGTGTCACGTGCTGCGTCTCGGCGTCGTCGTCGCTACGCGGCGGCGTCGCCTCGACTTCGCGTTACGCTAAAGCGAGGAGGCAATGGTGTCGCGTGCTCGTCTCGGCGTCCGTCGTCGCTACGCGCGGCGTCGTCCGCCTCGACTTCGCGTTACGCTAAGAGCGCTAAGGAGGCAATGGTGTCACGTGCTGCGTCTCGGCGTCCGTCGTCGCTACGCGGCGGCGTCGCCTCGACTTCGCGTTACGCTAAGACAGGGTGGCAATGGTGTCACGTGCTGCGTCTCGGCGTCCGTCGTCGCTACGCGGCGGCGTCGCCTCGACTTCGCGTTACGCTAAGACGAGGGTGGCAATGGTGTCACGTGCTCGTCTCGGCGTCCGTCGTCGCTACGCGGCGGCGTCGCCTCGACTCGCGTTACGCTAAGACAGGGTGGCAATGGTGTCACGTGCTCGTCTCGGCGTCCGTCGTCGCTACGCGGCGGCGTCGCCTCGACTCGCCGTAAGGTAAGGAGAGGGTGGCAATGGTGTCACGTGCTCGTCTCGGCGTCCGTCGTCGCTACGCGGCGGCGTCGCCTCGACTTCGCGTTACGCTAAGACAGGGTGGCACTGGTGTCACATGCTCGTCTCGGCGTCCGTCGTCGCTACAGCGACGACGTCCGCCTCGACTCGCGTTACGCTAAAAACAGGGAGGCAATGGTGTCACGTGCTCGTCTCGGCGTCCGTCATCGCTACGCGGCGGCGTCGCCTCGACTTCGCGTTACGCTAAGCTAAACAGGGTGGCAATGGTGTCACGTGCTCGTCTCGGCGTCCGTCGTCGCTACGCGGCGGCGTCGCTCGACTTCGCGTTACGCTAAGACGAGGTGGCAATGGTGTCACGTGCTCGTCTCGGCGTCCGTCGTCGCTACGCGGCGGCGTCGCCTCGACTTCGCGTTACGCTAAGACAGGGTGGCATTGGTGTCACGTGCTTGTCTCGGCGTCCGTCGTCGCTACCGCGACGACGTCGCCTCGACTCGCGTTACGCTAAGACAGGGTGGCAATGGTGTCACGTGCTCGTCTCGGCGTCCGTCGTCGCTACGCGGCGGCGTCGCCTCGACTTCGCGTTACGCTAAGACAGGGTGGCAATGGTGTCACGTGCTGCGTCTCGGCGTCCGTCGTCGCTACGCGGCGGCGTCGCCTCGACTTCGCGTTACGCTAAGACGAGGTGGCAATGGTGTCACGTGCTGCGTCTCGGCGTCCGTCGTCGCTACGCGGCGGCGTCGCCTCGACTTCGCGTTACGCTAAGATAGGGTGGCAATGGTGTCACGTGCTGCGTCTCGGCGTCCGTCGTCGCTACGCGGCAGCGTCGCCTCGACTTCGCGTTACGCTAAGACGAGGTGGCAATGGTGTCACGTGCTGCGTCTCGGCGTCCGTCGTCGCTACGCGCAGCGTCGCCTCGACTTCGCGTTACGCTAAGAGGCGAGGTGGCAATGGTGTCACGTGCTCGTCTCGGCGTCGTCGTCGTCGCTACGCGACGGCGTCCGCCTCGACTTCGCGTTACGCTAAGACGAGGGTGGCAATGGTGTCACGTGCTGCGTCTCGGCGTCCGTCGTCGCTACGCGGCGGCGTCGCCTCGACTTCGCGTTACGCTAAGACGAGGGTGGCAATGGTGTCACGTGCTGCGTCTCGGCGTCGTCGTCGCTACGCGCGGCGGCGGCGTCGCCTCGACTTCGCGTTACGCTAAGAAAAGGTGGCAATGGTGTCACGTGCTCGTCTCGGCGTCCGTCGTCGCTACGCGGCGGCGTCGCCTCGACTTCGCGTTACGCTAAGACGAGGTGGCAATGGTGTCACGTGCTCGTCTCGGCGTCCGTCGTCGCTACGCGGCGGCGTCGCCTCGACTTCGCGTTACGCTAAGATAGGGTGGCAATGGTGTCACGTGCTCGTCTCGGCGTCGTCGTCGCTACGCGGCGGCGTCGCCTCGACTTCGCGTTACGCTAAGACAGGGAGGCAATGGTGTCGCGTGCTGCGTCTCGGCGTCCGTCGTCGCTACCGCGGCGGCGTCGCCTCGACTTCGCGTTACGCTAAAACGAGGGAGGCAATGGTGTCACGTGCTCGTCTCGGCGTCCGTCGTCGCTACGCGGCGGCGTCGCCTCGACTTCGCGTTACGCTAAGACAGGGTGGCAATGGTGTCACGTGCTGCGTCTCGGCGTCCGTCGTCGCTACGCGGCGGCGTCGCCTCGACTTCGCGTTACGCTAAAACGAGGTGGCAATGGTGTCACGTGCTGCGTCTCGGCGTCCGTCGTCGCTACGCGGCGGCGTCGCCTCGACTTCGCGTTACGCTAAGACGAGGTGGCAATGGTGTCACGTGCTCGTCTCGGCGTCCGTCGTCGCTACGCGGCGGCGTCGCCTCGACTTCGCGTTACGCTAAAGCGAGGTGGCAATGGTGTCACGTGCTGCGTCTCGGCGTCCGTCGTCGCTACGCGGCGGCGTCGCCTCGACTTCGCGTTACGCTAAGGCGAGGGTGGCAATGGTGTCACGTGCTGCGTCTCGGCGTCCGTCGTCGCTACGCGGCGGCGTCGCCTCGACTTCGCGTTACGCTAAGACAGGGTGGCAATGGTGTCACGTGCTCGTCTCGGCGTCCGTCGTCGCTACCGCGACGACGTCCGCCTCGACTCGCGTTACGCTAAGACAGGGTGGCAATGGTGTCACGTGCTCGTCTCGGCGTCCGTCGTCGCTACCGCGACAACGTCCGCCTCGACTCGCGTTACGCTAAGACAGGGTGGCAATGGTGTCACGTGCTCGTCTCGGCGTCGTCGTCGCTACGTGGCGGCGTCGCCTCGACTTCGCGTTACGCTAAGACGAGGGTGGCAATGGTGTCACGTGCTCGTCTCGGCGTCCGTCGTCGCTACGCGGCGGCGTCGCCTCGACTTCGCGTTACGCTAAAACGAGGTGGCAATGGTGTCACGTGCTCGTCTCGGCGTCCGTCGTCGCTACGCGGCGGCGTCGCCTCGACTTCGCGTTACGCTAAGACAGGGTGGCAATGGTGTCACGTGCTGCGTCTCGGCGTCCGTCGTCGCTACGCGGCGGCGTCGCCTCGACTTCGCGTTACGCTAAAGCGAGGGTGGCAATGGTGTCACGTGCTGCGTCTCGGCGTCCGTCGTCGCTACGCGGCGGCGTCGCCTCGACTTCGCGTTACGCTAAGACGAGGGTAGCAATGGTGTCACGTGCTCGTCTCGGCGTCGTCGTCGTCGCTACGCGGCGGCGTCGCCTCGACTTCGCGTTACGCTAAGACGGGTGGCAATGGTGTCACGTGCTGCGTCTCGGCGTCGTCGTCGCTACGCGGCGGCGTCGCCTCGACTTCGCGTTACGCTAAGGCGGGGAGGCAATGGTGTCACGTGCTCGTCTCGGCGTCGTCGTCGCTACGCGGCGGCGTCGCCTCGACTTCGCGTTACGCTAAAGGCGAGGTGGCAATGGTGTCACGTGCTCGTCTCGGCGTCCGTCGTCGCTACCGCGACAACGTCCGCCTCGACTCGCGTTACGCTAAGACAGGGTGGCAATGGTGTCACGTGCTCGTCTCGGCGTCCGTCGTCGCTACGCGGCGGCGTCGCCTCGACTTCGCGTTACGCTAAGGCGAGGTGGCAATGGTGTCACGTGCTGCGTCTCGGCGTCGTCGCTACCACGGCGCTCCGCCGCGGCAGCGTCGCCGCCTCGACTTCGCGTTACGCTAAGGCAGGGTGGCACTGGTGTCACGTGCTGCGTCTCGGCGTCCGTCGTCGCTACGCGGCGGCGTCGCCTCGACTTCGCGTTACGCTAAGACGAGGGTGGCAATGGTGTCACGTGCTGCGTCTCGGCGTCTCGTCGCTACGCGGCGGCGTCCGCCTCGACTCGCGTTACGCTAAGACAGGGTGGCACTGGTGTCACGTGCTGCGTCTCGGCGTCCGTCGTCGCTACGCGGCAGCGTCCGTCTCGACTTCGCGTTACGCTAAGACGAGGGAGGCAATGGTGTCACGTGCTCGTCTCGGCGTCCGTCGTCGCTACGCGGCGGCGTCGCCTCGACTTCGCGTTACGCTAAGACGAGGGTGGCAATGGTGTCACGTGCTCCGTCGTCTCGGCGTCCGTCGTCGCGTCGCGGCGGCGTCGCCTCGACTTCGCGTTACGCTAAGAACAGAGGTGGCAATGGTGTCACGTGCTCGTCTCGGCGTCCGTCGTCGCTACGCGGCGGCGTCGCCTCGACTTCGCGTTACGCTAAGACAGGGTGGCAATGGTGTCACGTGCTCGTCTCGGCGTCGTCGTCGCTACGCGGCGGCGTCGCCTCGACTTCGCGTTACGCTAAGATAGGGTAGCAATGGTGTCAGGTGCTCGTCTCGGCTTCCGTCGTCGCTACGCGGCGGCGTCGCCTCGACTTCGCGTTACGCTAAGACAGGGTGGCAATGGTGTCACGTGCTCGTCTCGGCGTCCGTCGTCGCTACGCGGCGGCGTCGCCTCGACTTCGCGTTACGCTAAGGCGAGGTGGCAATGGTGTCACGTGCTCGTCTCGGCGTCCGTCGTCGCTACGCGGCAGCGTCGCCTCGACTTCGCGTTACGCTAAGGCAGGGAGGCAATGGTGTCACGTGCTGCGTCTCGGCGTCCGTCGTCGCTACGCGGCGGCGTCGCGCCTCGACTTCGCGTTACGCTAAGACGAGGGTGGCAATGGTGTCACGTGCTGCGTCTCGGCGCGTCGTCGCTACGCTACGGCGGCCTCGGCGTCGCCTCGACTTCGCGTTACGCTAAGCGGTGGCAATGGTGTCACGTGCTCGTCTCGGCGTCCGTCGTCGCTACGCGGCGGCGTCCGCCTCGACTCGACTTCGCGTTACGCTAAGACAGGGTGGCAATGGTGTCACGTGCTGCGTCTCGGCGTCGTCGTCGCTACCGCGACGACGTCCGCCTCGACTCGCGTTACGCTAAGACAGGGTGGCACTGGTGTCACGTGCTCGTCTCGGCGTCCGTCGTCGCTACGCGACAGCGTCGCCTCGACTCGCGTTACGCTAAGGCAGGGTGGCAATGGTGTCACGTGCTCCGTCGCGTCTCGGCGTCCGTCGTCGCTACGCTAAGCGGCGTCCGCCTCGACTCGCGTTACGCTAAGACAGGGTGGCAATGGCGTCACGTGCTGCGTCTCGGCGTCCGTCGTCGCTCTCGGCGGCGCGGCGGCGTCCGCCTCGACTTCGCGTTACGCTAAAAGGTGGCACTGGTGTCACGTGCTCGTCTCGGCGTCGTCGTCGCTCACGTGCCGCGGCGGCGTCCGCCTCGACTTCGCGTTACGCTAAAACGAGGTGGCAATGGTGTCACGTGCTCGTCTCGGCGTCCGTCGTCGCTACGCGGCGGCGTCGCCTCGACTTCGCGTTACGCTAAGATAGGGTGGCAATGGTGTCACGTGCTGCGTCTCGGCGTCGTCGTCGCTACGCGGCGGCGTCCGCCTCGACTTCGCGTTACGCTAAGACAGGGAGGCAATGGTGTCGCGTGCTGCGTCTCGGCGTCCGTCGTCGCTACGCGGCGTCGTCGCCTCGACTTCGCGTTACGCTAAGGCGAGCGTGGCAATGGTGTCACGTGCTTCGTCTCGGCCTCGGTGGGACCGACTTTCTCATCTCGGTGACACCGATTTGAGTCTGAAGATTCTGAAGCTTGGCAACACCAATTTCGGTATGACCGAGTTTGGAATCGGAAAATCCGAAATTCTTAGGGTTTGGGTATATGGTGAGGTGGTTCATCTCGGTGTGGTGAGTTTATGGAATCGGTGGGACGAGATTACTTATGAGTTTATGTTGGAATGAAAGATTGCTGATAGTTTGAGATAAATCACTAAGCACTTGAGCAACGGATCATCATCATAACCTCATCCCTTTTAATAGTATTGGCTTTCCTATGGACTCAATGTGATCTTGGATCACTAAACCAAAATGGAGTCTTGAGCTTTTGCCAATGTTTTCCTTAGCATTTTGAGGGTCCACATCATCGGTCATTGCCATACCCATATCCTTTGAACTTTCGAAATATTCTCAAGAAATAATTAGTTCAATGATATATATGTTGTTATTAATTACCAAAACCACCGGGGATTAGTTGCACTTTCAATCTCCCCTTTTGGTAATTGATGACAACATATAGATCAAAACTTCGACAAATGATATAATCAATGAATAACATAAATAAGCTTTGAGAAGTATGTGATAAGCAAGAGCTCCCCTAAATTTGTGCATTATTTAAGATTTGCGTTTGAATGCAAATGCACAATCGATTAGGATCATGGGTTACTCTTCCATGTCACATACATCTTGGTGGGCGCACAAAATGATAAGAATGAATAACATGCACCCAATCACCAAGACATGAGTAAATGATCATACAAGATATGAATAGAATATGATAAGCATTAAGCACACATTAAGCATAGTATGATCAAGCACTCATCAAAGATAGAAACAAGCGTAGTATCAAACACTGCGAAATGTCTCAAAGAACTCAAAAGTATCTCAAGGAAAACCCATAAGCGAAAGAGCAAAAACGAGCACTCTCTCTCGAAGTCCTATGATCTATACAATTTCTCCCCCTTTGGCAACAAGTTACCAAAAAGTTCGAAAGGTATAGAGCTAATCGTCACTAGGGACTCTGCTGGCGGCTCCTGTCTGCGTCGATGGAGTGGAGATAGCTGCATCTGCAAAAGCCTGCTGAAGTCTGTGGGCTGGAGGAGTGGACACTTTGGGTAGTCTTTGGGCAGATGGGCTGTGGGAGGTGCTTGATGTAGTAGCCACAGGATTACATCTTTGGAATAGCGGTGATCTGGGCTTTGTAGGCCTTGGGCAGGCTGCTCATAGTCATCTGGACTAGATCACCTTCCATCTCCTTCATGAGCTCTGCCTTCTCCTCTTCGCTTCCTCAATGTCGCCTCAAGCTTGTTGTGGTGACTGCACTTGATCGACAGACATCGAGCATGGAACTTATCTTCAACTATCCTCTCAAGGCTCTCACAGGCGCACTATCTTTGGCAGGCGTAGTTCAATTCTCTGAGTGGCTTCAGAAGTTGTTCTCCAGCGCTCTTGGGCTTTCTGCTGCTTCCTTCTCGGCTTTAGCTTGTTTGGCAACTTCGGACTTAGCGTGTCCTTCACGGATGTGGGAGCATCCTCGGTCATCACAACTTCATTATCTTCATGTTCGAGGCTGCGGTGGCAAGTGGGGTCTATCCAACAGGTAGGTGTCCGTGCCAAACTTGGCATTGATGAGCATCTGAATGTGCGGAGCAAACCCACACGACCTCTTACAGTGCTGCTGTCCTCTTGATAGTCTCTACTATCGGGTCCATCACCTTAAAGGTGTCTTGATCTAGAATGTGCAGCATGTTGATAGAATACCCTCTTATCATCGATGGTCTCTGACTTGGGCATCAAAGTATGCCTCAGAATGGTGTTAGTGGTTGGGAGACCTGCTGAAGATGATAAGCTGATCAAGCTTCCATATCTCAACATCCTTCTCGGTACCTCATTGTACATGTTCTTCATAGACTCGTGATTCTTCTTTGGAATGCCATAGACATCTACATCATCATCTCTTGATCTTTGGTGCATTCAGCAATGCTCTCCATTCCTCAACAGTTGAGGAGAATCTCCCTACATCATCCATACAATTCGCCATCTGGATAGAAAGTGTGCGGTGGCATAGAGCGCATGATCATCTCATCATTCCAAGCGGTCAATTTCGACCAACAAACTCTGCAACTCCACATGCGGTGAAGCTCTCATGCACATGTGGGAAATAGTCTCTGTGCTCTTCCTTGTCGATGTAATCGATCAACGTATCTCGGTGTAAGCAACAATTGGTTTCTTGTCCATGAGCCTTTGTCTCATAGAAATCTTGTTGCTCTCGGTGTGGAACCTAGAGTCAACAGCTGTCCTTCTCTGGTGGCATATGGATCAACTTGCCTCCAAAGCTTTGAGACCTTTCTCCTTCTTTCCTTCATATTTTCAGCTCGAGGATGAGCATCATTATGAGCTGGCAATTTACATCTAAGTTTGAGCAAACATGTGCCTCTTCATCGATTCTGCGGTGGCACATTGTCCTTCTTCTTCTCTGAAGCTGGAATATTTCTCACAGTTTTCTTTGGCTTGCTGGCAGGTTTGGCTTGGGCTGCCTTTCTTTGGAGCTGATGGTTTAGATTTTGTGGGTGCTCACCTTACGATGGCATCTCCATCAACTTTTGCTTCGAGGAGGTGGGTGCTTCCTCATCGAGTCATCATCAGCTTCTTCATGAACTAGCCTCTTCCTCTTGGAAGTTTTCTTGATCTTCTTGGAGGTTTCTTCTTCCATGCTGAGCTTCTTTGCAGCTGTGGATTTCTTCTCTTTGCTGGTGCCTTTCTTTGCTTGTTGCCCTTGATAGCCTTGGCAACCACTTTCCTTTTAGGCTTGAAGTAATCTCCTCATCTGCTACAAAGTCGAGTCTTCCTCATCGAATTCCTCTTCTTCCTGCATACTGGTGGCAGCGAGAGCAATCCACTTGGAGTGCTCCTTTCTCCATCATCGAAAAACTGCTTGCCGGGACTTGTAGCTGCCTCTGGAATCTCAGCTGGCGATTCGGACATGTTCGGCTGTCACTTGCATCGGACATGGTGACAACTTTGTGAATAGAATAGGTATAGGTAGAATAGAAGAGTTATCACCTGCGAGAGGATTTTGCAAAAGAATGAGTTCAAACATTAGTTTTAGGTTTTCACAGAATGCATTTCGATGCGGCAGGAGTCTAAAATTCGATTGAATCCGAAGTGTCTAAACCTAACGTACACACCACTTTCGGTTGGACGAAATGGGTTTGATCTAGCGAGAGACACTAGGGTTTCACTAAATCCTCACTTGGTCTTACCGATTTGCACAACTTCGGTTTAACGAAAAGTGCGGTCAATGGCGAGGCCGTCGGTCGATCGAGAATGTAGAATCGGTCACACCGAGATGTGTTCGTGAAACCTAACCCTAAAATTTTCACTCGAATTTTGTTCTATGATCTAATCTCTTTGGATAGGAAGATTTCAAACTTGGCAAGAAGCTAGGCAAAACCTATCGTGCATTGAATCAGAGGTTGAAGCGAGAGGATGAAACTCACCCAATCTGGTGGAGTTTCACTCTGGCGTAGCAGTGCGATGAGATTGACCGTTATTGGCGATGGAGACCAGCGGCGGCGCCTGGCTGGCGGCGGAGGCGATCCGTGAACCAGGCGGCGGCGGCGAAGGGTTTGAGGCGAGGCGTTTGAAGGAATAATCAGCGCGCTGCCCTCGGTATATATACCCGCCGGTGTCGGTGGGACGAGTTGGAAAACTTCGGTGGGACCGAGATAGTTAGCTGCGTGCGATTACTCACCAGATCCGCGAAATTTACAACTTCGGTTTCACCGAAGTGAAAACCTAGATCAATCCAAGTGATTTGAGTTTTGGAATTTAAGCTTTTGGCGGATTGGTGGCTCGAGTGCTCCTCACTCGGTCTGTCGAAAAAGTCTTGTTCAAAGTTTGTGATATAAGCATGAATAGAGTTTGAGACAAGAAAGCATAGATAGCTAGGGAGGAACTTAGGCATTCTTGTCCATCCATTTGGTCGAAAAGAAAAATCCAAAAGACCAAAGCAACAAATGGATGTCCTCGAATGGATAAAATCATGCATCAACATGCTCACACAATAAGATAGCAAATAAAATATGTGTCAAACATGCACAAACAAAACACTAGCAACTAGCACACAATTTGGCGATGACTAGGTCATCTATATATGAGTATATTGACTTAGGAGTCAAATGAGAACATTTGATCATAGGTCATACTCATCGTTTAAGCACAAGTGGGGTTACCACTTTTACATAAAGCATTAATGTGTTCACATCATTTGAAGATGCTTTAGCTCATTTCTTTAAACAAAGCTCCCCTTGATGTGAGAACCCTTTTAAAGGGTCAAACTAACCTTGGGTTGTCGTTGAAGACTTCATGTAGATGTTGAAGATGTGGATGCTCAATGTTGATGAAGATCATCAAGAGTTGGGAGCAATCCTTTGGATTGGGCACTTTCAATACCTACATGGGTTAGTCCCTCAAGGAACAAACAAGGATATCCATGGACATAGATTGAAGTTCACAATAGATGATGTCCATGAAAGCAATGATTACCTTGTCCCTTGACTTACCAACATGAGGGTTTGTGACTCCATGAACTAGTGCAAGATGTGGAAGTTGATTGCACAAGTTCTTTGCCAAAATGAATGTGAGTGAAGTATGTTGGTGAGTCACCCTCAAGAACTCTCTAGTTCTTCTTCTTGGGATCCACATCATCTTGATGGGAATCCTTGGGGTAATAGTTGAGCTTGTTGAAGTAGAACTTGAAGTTGCCTTGGGAACCCACTTGACCATGGCCTTGGGTGCTTCAAAGAATGCATCAATCTCCTCTTGAAGCTTGTCCTTGCCTTTTAGCTTGTGGTCTTGTGGTGGAAGGTCATCTTGAGCTTGTTCCACATTGGAAGAAGTAGGATCATACTTCTCCTTTGAGAAACAAACTTTGGAGTGGGATATTGACCTTCTTCCCATTCAACACCCTCGGCGTTGAACTTTCGCTCAAAACCAATTCCTTGATTCTTCGGTGTCTTCCTTGCTTTGCGAACAATTTCCTCAAAGCTCTTGCTTCCGGCAAGGCTCTTGTAGACACCTTTCTCTATAATCCCTTTCAATAGACTATTTTCTTGCTCAAGTGAAACTTGGCTTGAAACATTGTTAGTGGAATCAAGAGAATTACTAGAAGTAACAACATTTGATTTAGCATGATTATTGTTACTACTAGATGAAGAATTTTCTTATGCTTGTCATGCTTAGTTTTAATAGGTGGCAAGAAATTAGACAAGAGAAGTCGTTTGGCAAGATATGAAGAACTCTTCTTTGAAGATCGTCATTGATAGCTTTTAGAAACTCATGTTCTTGCTCTAGATTGAGCTTCTCGGCGTAGCTTCTCATGAGATCTTAGGAGCTCTCTATGATCTTCTTGAGTTGTTTCATGAGCTAACTTAAGAGTGTTTAGTTCTTTAGTTAGGCGCTCAATCTCCTTCATAGCATTGTCATTCGACTCTTCTCGACTATAAAGACTACTAGCATGTTCATCATTACTAAGCTCACTAGATTTATCATGTAAAGCTCATCTTCACCAAGCAAGTCATCCTCATCACTATCAAAGTCAATAAATTCAGGGTGTGATACCTTGGGGCCTTTTGCCATGAAGCATCTTCCAATTCCCTCATTTGGTGAATCAAATAAGTCATAGGAGTTGGAGTTGGAGGACACGAGAGCAAGACCGGCAACACCTTCATCTTGACTGTATTAGGAGTTGGAGTGATAGCTTCTTTCGGAGTGATTGTCGGAGTCGGGCGGAAACCCATTCACCAACATGAGCTTGATGTTTTCTTCTTGTGTAGCTCCTTGATGACTTGTCTTTCCTTTCGAATCCTTGCTTCTCGAGAGGATCTTCGTTCATAACGATCATCTCTACTCCTTCTCTCTTTTAGTGACTCTTCTCTTGAGCTTCTTCTTCTTGGAATTCTTCTCTTCTCTTGTGAGAAGTCGAACACTCATTTGAGTAGTGTCGGGTCTTCCACAATTATGCAGTTTCGATCCGACTAGAAGATCTCTTTTCATCATATGATCTAGACTTTGAGCTTCTTTCCTTGCTTCTACTCTTGTAGAATTTGTTGAAGTTCTTCACCATTAGGCTTATCTCTTCATTGGAAACTAGCTTGTCACTTGAGGTTGTGGGAGCTTCAACTGCAGCTTTGTAAGCACCACTTGACTTGTTGTGAAGCTCTTCCTTATCTTTAAGTGTCATCTCATGAGCAACAATTCTTCCAATGACTTGGTGGCTTGAGATCCTTGTAGTTTGGCATCATTTGGATCAAAGTGCACGGTGTCATACTTTCCATCAAAGCTCGAGAATCTTCTTGATGATGAATCGGTCGGTCATTTCTTCGCTTCCTAAGCCTGCCATCTCATTGGTGATGAGCAAGCCTAGAGTACATTTCAGCGACTCCTTCACCTTCCTTCATCTTGAACTTGTCAAGTGACCTTGAAGAACATCTAGCTTTGATTCCTTCACGGACTCGGTACCTTCGTGCATTTCGACCAAAGTATCCCAAATCTCTTTTGCATTCTCAAGGCGGCTGATCTTGTTGAACTCCTCGGGACACAAAGCATTGAGAGAATGTCACAAGCTTGAGCATTGTTACGTAACATCCATAACTCATCATTGTAGCTTGGCGATCCGGAACTTTCCTTCTCGAAGAACTCACCTTGCAAGCCAACACAAATAATGCCCCATCTGGCGGGGTTATGTCCAAGAATATGCATTTTCATTTTGTGCTTCCAACTAGCAAAATTTGAACCATCAAAGTAAGGACCTCTCTGAAATTACCCTCACTAGGCGCCATACTCTCCTAGGTTGTGAAACCAAGCTTATGGAATCAATGCAATGAAAACCAATCCAATGGAGACCAAAGCTCGATACCACTTGTAGGATCGGAAGTATGTCTAGAGGGGGTGATTAGACTACTTGACAACTTAAAGTTTAGCCTTTTGATTAGGACAAGTTTTTAGCAAGTTCACAATGATAACCAAGTCAAGTATCACCCTACACATGCAATTCTAGAGTAGTGGCAGCGGAAGTAAATTGCACATGTAGTAAATAAGAGGTGGAGAAGAGCAAGCATAATTTGGAACACGGAGATTTTTCTCGTGGTTCCGATAGGTGGTGCTATCGTCAATCACGTTGATGGAACTTCAACCCACGAGGGTAGCAGGCTGCGAGAGTCCACGGAGGCTCCACCCAGAAGGGTCCACGAAGAAGCAACCTTGTCTATGCCATCATGGCCTCGTCCACGGAGGACTAGCCTTACTCAGGGTAGATCTTCACAGTAAGCGATCTCCTTGCCCTTACAAACTTCTTGGTTCAACTCCACATCTTGGAGGCTCCCAGCGACACCTAACCAATCTAGGAGGCACCACCCTCCAAAGGTAATAGATGGTGTTGGTGATGATGAACTCCTTGCTCTTGTGCTTCAAATGATAATCTCCCCAACACTCAACTCTCCTCCTGATTTGGCTGTGGTGGAAGAAAGGATTGAGTGGAAAGCAACTTGGAAGGCTAGAAATCAAGTTTCATATGGTGGGAGTGGAGCAACTTGATCTCAACACAAGGGTAGGTAGTTTTCTTCTCAGAAATGTAAGGTAGGAGTGGTAGTTCTTTCGATGGCTCTCTCCACGAATGAAGAGGAGGTGGAGGGGTATGGCATCCGCCTCGACTTCGCGTTGCGCTAAAACGAGGAAGGCAATGGTGTCACGTGCTTGTCTCGGCGTAAAATCGATCGCTACGCTGCAGCGTCCACCGACTTCGCGTTACGCTAAAAACAGAATAGCAATAATGTCACATGCTTGTCTTGGCGTCCGTCATTACGCTACGCGGCAGCGTCGCCTCGACTTCGCGTAAAGACAGAAGCACTTTGGTGTCACGTGCTCACGTCTCGGCGTCGCGTCGTCGCTTCGCGGCGACGTCCGCCGGCTTCGCGTTGCAGCCTTTAAGGCAGAGGTAGCAATGGTGTCACGTGCCGCGTCTCGGCGTCCGTCGCCGCTTCACAGCGGCGGCGTCGCCTCGGCTTCGCGATTACGCTAAAGCGAAATTAACAGCGATGTCACGTGCTCGTCTCGGCGTCCGTCGTAACTACGCGTAGCAGCGTCGCGCCTGACTTCGCGTTCACGCTAAGACAGGAATATTGCAATGGTGTCACGTGCTTATCGTCAGCGTCCGTCGTCGCTACGCGGCAACGTCACTTCGGCTGGCGTTACACTAAGACGAGGGTGGCAATGGTGTCACGTGCTGCGTCTCGGCGTCCGCCGTTGCTACCGCGGCAGCGTCGCCTCGACTTCGCGTTACGCTAAAAGCGAGGGAAACGCGGTGTCGCGATGCTTCGTCTACGGCGTCGCGTCGTAAATACATGACAGCGTCGCTCGACTTCGCGTTGCACGCTAAGACGGGGAGAAATGGTGTCACGTGCTTTCGTCTCGGCGTCGCGTCGTCGCTACCGCGGCGGCGTCCCTCGACTTCGCGTTACGCTAAGACGAGGGTAGCAATGGTGTCACGTGCTTGTCTTGGCGTCCGTCGTCGCTGCAAACGGCAGCGTCGCCTCACTTCGCGTAAGACGAGGTAACGCTGGTGTCGCGTGCTTCGTCTCGGCGTCCGTCGTCGCTACGCGGCGGCGTCGCGCCGACTTCGCGTTATGCTAAAGGGAAATTGCTTAATGGTGTCGCGCGCTTCGTCTGGCGTTAAATCGATTTTGCTACGCGGCAGCGTCTGCCTACCGACTTCGCGTTACGCTGAACGAGTGTAACTTACTTGCTGTCATCGCGTGCTATCTCAGCGTCGCGTCGCCGCTACCTTGGCAGCGTCACGCCACGACTTCGCGTTCGCGCCTAAAGCGAGAGCAACGGTGTCACGTGCCGTCTCGGCGTCGCGTCGCCGCTACGCGGCAGCGTCGCGCCACCGACTTCGCGTTGCAGCGCTAAACGAAGTAGCTTAACGTGTCGCGTACTGCGTCTCGGCGTAAAATACCGTCGCTACCGTAATGACGTCGCCCGCGACTTCATGAATACCTTCAAGCGAGGGTGGCAGCGGCATGGTGTCGCGTGCTTGTCTCGGAGTCCGTCGTCGCTTGCGGCGGCGGCGTCCGCTCGGCTGGCGTTACACTAAAGGCGAGTGGCAATAATTGTCACGTGCTGCGTCTCGGCGTCCATATCGTCGCTACTGCGGCAGCGTCACTTCGACTCATATTCGCGCTAAAGCGAGGAGCAACGCGGTGTCACGTGCTGCGTCTCGGCGTCCGTCGTCGCTACAGCGGCAGCGTCGCGCCGACTTCGCGTTCACGCTAAAACATAGGTTGCACTGGTGTCATAACTCGTCTCGGCGTCCGTCGTCGCTACCGCAACAACGTCCGCCTCGACTTCGCATTCAGCTTAAAAGCGAGAAACAATGGTGTCACGTGCTGCGTCTCAGCGTCGCGTCGTCGCTACCCACAGCGTCGTCCGCCTCGACTTCGCGTTACGCTAAAGGCAGGAAACAGCAATGGTGTCACGTGCTGCGTCAAATGCGGCGTCCGTTGTCTCTACGGCTGACGTCGCCTTCTACGACTTCGCGTGCGGCGCTAAAGCGAGGTAGCAATGGTGTCCGCGTGCTTGTCTCGGCGTTAGTAAATGCGCTTCTGCGCTGACGGCGTCGTCGCCCGACTTCGCGATGCAGCTAAAGACAGGGTAGCACTTGTTTTCAAGTGCTGCGTCTCGAGCGTCGTAAATCGTCGCTACCCTGACAGGCGTCGCCGCCACTTCGCGTTACGCTAAGACAGGGTGACACTGGTGTCCGCGTTGCTTGTCTCGGCGTCGCGTCGTCGCTACGCGGCGACGTCGCGTCGACTCGGCGTTACACTAAAACGAGGAAGCAATGGTGTCACGCTGCTGCGTCTCGGCGTCGCGTCGTCGCTACCGCGGCAGCGTCCGCTCGACTTCGCGTTACACTAAGACGAGGCAAGCAATGGTATCACGTGCCGTCTCGGCGTCCGTCGCCGCTACGCGGCAGCGTCGCGTCGACTTCGCGTTGCGCTAGCTAAACAGGGGTAACGCGAGTGTCACGTGCTGCGTCTCGGCGTCCGTCGTCGCTACGTGGCGACGTCCGCCCCTGACTTCGCGATACGCAGCTAAAGAGCGAGGTAAGCAATGGTGTCCGCGTGCTTGTCTCGGCGTCGCGTCGTCGCTACGCGGCGGCGTCCCGCTCGACCAGCGTTCCACTAAAGCGAGGGTGGCAATGGTCTCACGTGCTTTCCGTCTCGGCGTCCATCGTCATTAAACTCTGCGCCCGGCGCCGTCGACTTCAAACCGATGTTCACGCTAAAGCAAGTGGCGCTGGTGTCCGCGTGCTTGTCTCGGCGTCGTCGTCGCTACGCGGACGGCGTCACCTCGACTGGCGTTCCACTAAGACAGGAGCAATGGTGTCCGCGTGCTGCGTCTCGGCGTCGTAAATGCGCTTCCCGGCGGCGTCCGCTTCGACTTCGCGTTACACTAAAGGCGAAAACAATGGTGTCACGTGCTGCGTCTCGGCGTCGCGTCGTCATTACGCTACAGCGTCATCTCGACTTCGCGATCACGCTTCGAGCGGTGTCCGTGTGCTAAAATAAGGTACCTTAGTACCCGATACGATGCGTCTGCAGACGATCGCGAGGCTTCCAGCGACAAAAACTTATGGGGCCTTGCGCTGAGACCCTCCATCACACCACCTACTACCGTTCAGAACAAAGTAGTAACCAAAGAAAAGCGAAGCCCCGGCAAGAGAGCTTGCCGGGAAGGCGGCAAGAGCATCTCGAGAAGACTTGCCCGGCGCCCGTGCCCGACAAAGGCCCGGCGTGACCCGACAAGCTTGCCGGCCCGACAAGAAAAAGAGACGCTGCAAGGCACTTGCGGCAAAAGCTGCCACCGGACTCCAGCGCATCCGGCGACATGTCATCACAAAGGCCATCCCAAGGGCACGTGGTGAGCAATCTGCTTAACCATGCGAGAACAAGGTGGTAAGCGGAGCTGACGAAAGCATATCGTGGCAACCGGTGGCTCACTTATGATCGCTCCTACTGCCTTTGTTGCAGAGGAAGCGGCCGGACGGGCATTAAATGCCCTTGTCCCTGCCGTCCCGAGTTAGGTAGGGGTCACTGTTGGTCCTTGTTGTACCAACCAGCGATTTTACCTTTCTACCCCCCTCTTCCTCGCTGCCACCTGTGGATGACCTCTTGAGTATAAAGGAAGGCCCATGCGCACGTAGAAGGGTTGATCATTCGACACCACAACACCACCATCGCTTTCATGAGGCGAGCAAGATCAAATACAATCACCAAAGCAGCAGTATGGGTTTTATCTCCGAGGCCGAAACTGGGTAAATAATTGCCCGTCTCCCCAGCCTTTCGACCGCGATCTACTCTCCACTTTACCTCCGCTCCTTGCCGGACTAGAAAGGGCCCCCGTGCCCCATAGGTGCTCGAGGCCCGCGAGCGGGTCACTGGCCCCGACATCTTTAGCGCGCCTTGGCAGAATCAGCGTCGAGTCGTGAGCATCTAATCCGGTCTCCGCAGCGGCTGCATCCGCCTTCATCAACATGCCACGAAGAAGAAGGCGAGGTGGCGCTCCGTCTACATCAATTCCACCACCACCGCCCGGGCAAACAGGCGGTGGAGTGGGCGCCAGCCGAGAGGCGAAGCGCCCGTCAGTGGGACTCCGCGTCGTCACCCGATCCAAAAACAAGGCCCATAGCGTCGGCGACCGTGCGGAACACGCACCCTTCCCGGAGGTGCAAGGTCGCAACGCCCGGTGCTCCTAACTGCGTGCTACTTGTGGAGCAAAAGGCCAAGCTGGTGGGTCGCGGGGCCTTCGAAGGTCAGCATCTTGGCGCCCGCATCTTTGGCGCGAGCGGTGCGATCGCCCGGCGCGGTGTTGCACCTCCCAACCCGATTGGAGGTCGGCACATCCGTTCCTCGCGCCGCTTCGTCGCCACCGCCACCCAAGACAGCCGAGCGCTGGCCGAGCCCGGCTGCTACTAGGCTACCCTCGGCGCCGCACAAGATCGGCGGCGGAGGATGACCATTTATAGCCTAATCGGCCGCCCAGCGGCGACAAGCCCGGCGACGGCCGACAGCGTCGAGGCCCGGCAAAACGATCGGTAGCAGGCCGTGCCGACAAGACGTTGAGGTTGCCACCTCCGTGCGCTCCAGCCCGAGGCCAAGATCGCCCAGCTCGCCAGACCAGCCAGCCGCCGACTCCACCGCGTCGTCCGGACCCTGAACTTCGCCGTGATCAGCGCCCGTTCTCCAAACGGCAACATGAAACGCTTCGCACCCGCATAAGCGCAGAAGGAAAGCGCTGACGCGTCAATCTGACCAGCGGCGCTGGGCCCAATGGCACATGCATGCACCGGGGAATGGGGCGACTTGCCGTCTGGTGGCGAGTTGCCTGTGTTCACCGTGAGCTGCAACAAGTCGATGGCCCAAGACCAGAACTTCAAGCCCGGCGTGCCGAAATATGATGGAAGGATACATCCGTCGAGTTCTCGGCATCTACACCATCGCGGTGCGAGGTTGCAGGAGAATGCGACGGAGAAGATCGCTGCCAACTACTTCCGTCGGTACTCAAGCCAGCGTCGGATCTTGGCTCATGCACTTGCGGATGGCTCCATCTCTTCATGGGCGGACTGTGTCATCGGTTTGTCGGTGCCTTCTTCGGTGACCACAAACCCCATGGCGAAGCGACCTGCATTTGCTCGTCGGAAGGAAGAGCCCTGCGCGAAGTACATCTGAAGATTCAACCAAGTGCGTGCGCAACATCGAGCGTCCACCACTGCGGTTATCAGTAGCGTTCCACGAAACGTCAACCGCGGGGATGAGGAGTGAGATGGCGATGAAGCAAGATCGAAGATGTCGATGAGCTCTATGCTCTGGCCGACAAGTGTGCATGGGCTGAGGAGGAGAAAATTCGAAGAGATTGCAGGAAGCGAAGGATCGGCAGTGAGGGCGCCGCCCGGCAAGAAAGAACGGGCGGAACAACAGGAAGAAAGGCTAAGGATGTGCTGGCGTTGAGCATTCGACAGCGGAGGCGATTCCGACAAGGCCAAAGCGATGACTCCGTGAGGCGTCGTAAGCCTGCCGACAAGCAGGATAGCTCCGAGAAGCGGTATTACAAGATCCACCGTACCAAGGGCCATGATCTCCAAACCTGCAAGAAAGTGGAGCAGATGGCGGAACTACAAAAAGCTGATCTGGCGCAGCGACAAGGAAGGGAGCCGAGGGAGGCGCGGAGGATCGGCAGAAACCTCCCGTGCGAGGAGAACTTGACAGCAAGGCCAAGCAGCGACAAGGAGACAGGCCTCCCGAAGTCGCGACAAGGATGAGGATGAACATGAGGAAGATGAAATGGAGGAAGATGAGGCGAAGACCAAGAGTTTGAGAAGGCATGGAGAGGTGCTATCGTCGTGGCGGCGCCTCCTGCCGCCTCGCACCGCCAACTCAAGCGGTGGGTGCGAGGTAAATCTTGGCCAAGCCGTCCGTCAGTCGCGCAAGCCTGAAGTGGTCAAAACGCCCGTCGATCTTTGGCGTTGAGGATCATCGATCGCGTCACGCGGTCGGGTGCTTGCCGATGTTGGTCTCACCAGCAATCCGCCAAGCTCAAAGTCACGAAGATGTTGGTTGGCGGCGGGGCGGCTGAACCTGATTTCCTCGCGGTGCTCAAAACTCCAAATCGACAAGCGAGCTCGAAGAAGCTGGTACATTTCAAGGGATAAACCGAGGAAGGAGCAAGCCAAAGGGGAAGATCCTGCTACCCGATGGCGTTTGGTAGCGAGCTGAATTTCAGAGACGAGAGAAAGTCACATTTGGCGTTGCCGATATCCCATTGCCTAGAATGGAATACTAGGCCGTCTGCGCTTCGCCAAGTTCATGGCAGCCTCTCACTATACCCTAGCGTGCTTAAGATGCACTGGTCGATAAGTGTCATTTCTGTCCAAGGTGACAAGAAGGATGCACTTATCTGCAAACAAGATCTACAAGGAAGCGGCAGTAGTGGCGAAGCGCCAAGCCACTTGCGGCCGGAGCTCCCGGGGAAGAAACCCAAGTCTGGCAAGGATAGCTCTTGTGCCCTCCGACAAGCGCACCTCCGGGCCTTCTGCGCTGCCGTCGAAGACCGCGCCATCGAGCTCAGCCGGGAAGTGCAAGAAGGCAAAGATAACCGCCAAAAGACCAAGAAGGTGGCGCCAAGGAGAACGGCGGTGGTGGTACCTTCACCATCGGTGCCACCTTGATCCTAAATAGGAAGCGGCGGCTTCGTTGCTTTCCTGCGGGCTAATGTCGATGTGTTTGCATAGCAACCATCCGACATCCCGGCGTTCGAGAAATGTCGAGCACCACCTTGCCGTCTGCGCTCCCTCGCGACCCGTCGAGCAAAAATTCAGAAAGCAAGCGATAGGCGTCAGAGTTCATAGCGAGGATCGGGAAGTTGGAAGCGGCAGGGCTGGTCGAGGTACTACATCCAGCGTGGCTAGCTAACCCGGTAGATGATGCGCCAAAGCGAGCAGGAAGTGGAAACTTTGCATCGACTTCACTAATGTTAATAAAGCCTGCCCCAAGGATCCATTCCCTTTGCCGCGCATTGACCAGATTAGCAGACTCCACGGCGGGATGTGATCTGCTCTCATTTCTTGATGCTTACTCGGGATATCATCAGGATCTTCATGGCGAGAAGAGGATGAGGAAAACGCATTCATTACTCCGTGTGGCACGTCTTGCCTTATGCGGATGCCTTCGGGTTGAAGAATGCTGGTTCGACATTTGCAAGTAGTTAGCCATGCTTTTGAGCCCTGATTGCTGAAATGTAGAAGCTTACATGGATGACATAGTGGTCAAAAGCAAAGACAAAGACTACGATCCAAGATTTGGATGAGACTTTTACAAATCTGCGCCAAGGTCAATCTCAAGTTGAACCACGAGAAGTGTGTGTTGGAGTTCCTTCCGGCAAGCTTCTCGGAGTTCTTTAATATCTTAGAGTTGAAGCCAATCCCGACAAGATCAAAACCATTGAGCAAATTGGCGCGCAAAGCGCATCAAATATCGCGAAACTTGCCCCTTGCGTTCTTGCTCTTAGTAGATTCATTTCCAAGTCTGTGAGCAGCATACTGCCATTTTTCAAAATCTTGAAAAAGCGGGTCCCATGAAATGGACTCGAGGCGGAGGCTATGTGCCAAGACTTGAAGAAATATTTGTCCTCCTCCAACACTTGTCGCACCTAAGCCACAAGAGAAGTTGCTGCTATACTGGCGGCAACCAATCAAGTGGTTAGTGCTGCGTTAGTGGCGGAGAGGGCGCGAATGATGAGCGGCGGCGCGACAAGCGAGTCCAATGACAAGCGGGGCTTCTCCAGGCAAGCTACGGCCCGGCAAGCCCGATCCGACAAGTTACGGCTCCGCCAAGGATGGATCCGATGTAGTTGCGGAAGAAAAACGAGAAGAAAGAAGGTGCAGGCGCCCAGTTTACTTTATCGGTTCCCTTTTGCGAGGGGCTAGATCAAAGTACTACGGTGTCACGAGTTGCACCGACCTACTCATGGCCTCAAGGAAGCTGCGCCATTACTTTCAAGCACATGAGATCACGGTTGTCTTTCGCTTCGGCCCGAAGAGATCTGCGGAATCCGGAAACAACGAGCGGAGATTGTCAGTGGGCCACCGGAATTATCAAGCTTTGGCCTCGAGTTTGAAAGTACTTCAACTATTCGAGCGAACTTTGGCAAATTTATAGCAGAATGGGCGCCAACACGGATGAAGAAACTCCGGAGAAGAGCATCGAGTCAAGGAAGTTAGCAAGAATGGATCATGTACTTTGATGGCGCTTTCTCGCTGCAAAGCGCCGGTCTTGCGGGTACTGCTTGCTAAGCTCCTGTCGATTGTACTAAAGTAGGGTACCTTAGTACCACGAACTTGTCTGCAGGCGATCGCAGCACCCAGCAGCAAAGGCTTAGGAACGCCAGGACCTTCCACCATTCCTTATTACTGCCATTCAAGAACAAAGTACTAACCAAGAAAACAAAAGGCCCGGCAAGAGGAGCTTGCCGGGAAAGCTAACAAGGCTTCACCGGAAGACTTGCCGCGGCGCCAGCGTCGGCAAGGCCGGCGACAAGCAAGCTTGCGGCCCGACAAAAGAAGAAGAGCGGCAAGGCACTTGCTGCGGGAAAGCTGCCACCCAAACCCGAAGCATCGGCGGCGTGTCATCACAAAGGCCATCCCAAGGCCATCAAAGGAGCGCGTGGCGAGGCACTACTACGGCCATCTTGGGCGAGGTGGCAAGCGGACTGATAGACCGCCATCGTGGCAACGGTGGCTCATAACGATCCTCCCCTTGCCTTTGTTGGGCGGCCAGGACGGACATTAAATGCCCTTGTCCCCTGCCGTCCGAGTTAGGTAGAAGGTCCTTTGTTGGTCACTGTTGTACCAACCAGCGATTTTACCTTTCTACCCCTCTTCCTCGCTGCCACTGTGGATGCCCCCAGTATAAAAGGAGGCCCATGCGCTTGCGTAGAAGGGTTGATCCCGTCGACACCCACAACACCACCATCGGCTCGCATGCTCGAGCAAGATCAAATAGAATCACCAAAGCAGCGATGGGGTTTTATCTCCCGGAGAGCCCGAAGCTGGGTAAAATTGCCCATCTCCCAGCGTGCCCGACCTCGATCTGCTGCGCGCCGCCCTCGGCTCCCTTGCGGGACTAGAAGGGGCCCGTGCCCCATAGGTGCTCGAGCCACACGAAAGCCCGACATCTTTGGCCCAGCGCCCGGGTAGAGAATGCGTCGGAGTCGTGAGCATCTAATCCGGTCTCCGCCGCGCAGCGTCCAGCATCTTAACATCTGGCATGCCTTGAAGAAGAAAACCGGAGGTGGCGCTCCATCTACATCAATCCCAGCCACCGCCGGAAACAAGCGAAGCGGTGGAGTGGGCTGTGAGTGGAAGGCGGGCGCCCGGCGGTGGGACTCACGTTGTCACGGATCAAAAAACAAGGCCCGCAAGCATCGGCGGCGGTGCGGGCACGCCACCTTCTCGGGAGGTGCAAAGTGCGACAACGCCCGTGATCCTATGCACGTGCTTCGCGTTGGAGCAAAGGCCAAGCTGGTGAGTCACCGGATGCTCGAGTCGACATGCACGCTGCATGCTAAGCGGCAACGAATGCGGTCGCCCGGGCGGGGTTGCACCTCCCAATCCGATTGAGGTCAAGCACATCCGTTCCTCGCGCCGCTTCGCCGCTTCGCCACCCACGCCAGCAGGAGGCGGCGAGGCCAGTACGCTTCTGAACTACCCTCGGCGCCGCACAAGATCGGCGGCTGGAGATGACCATTATACACCTCGCCGGCCGCCAGCGGCGACAAGCCCAGCGACGGCAAGCGCGTCGAGCGGCAGACTACCAGGCGCGAGGCGGCAACGCGGCAAGACATTTGGGGTGCCGCCTCCGTGCGCTCCGGCCAGAGGCCAAAGATACGCCCATTCGTTAACCCGACCCGCCAAACTCCGCGCATCGTCGGACCCGCGAACTTCGCCGTGATCAGCGCCCGTTCTCCAGAAGCGGCAACGAAAACGCACACACTTTCGCGCCAGCGCGGGAGAAGCGGCGTCAATCGGCCAGCGTCTTTGAGCGCTGTCGGCGATGCATGCACTAGGGAGCAGGCGACTTGCGTCTGTGCGGAGGTTGCCCTGCGTTCACCGTGAACTGCGGCAATCCGATGGCCCAAAACCAAGAACTTCAAGCGGGCGAGCCCAAAGTATGATGGCGGGATACATCCGTCGGAGTTCTCAGCATCTACACCATCGCGGTGCGAGGCTGCGGGAGAAGCGACGCAGAAAGATCCTCGCCAACTACTTCCCGCGGTACTCAAGCCCAGCGTCGAATCTTGGCTCATGCACTTGCGGGCGGCTCCATCTCTTCATGGCGGACCTATGTCACCAGGTTTGTCGGCGTCTTCCGGTGACGAAACCTGACCGGAAGCGACGCATAGCTCGTCGAAGGAAGGAAGAGCCCCACTGCAAAGTACATCTGAAGATTGAGCCAAGTGCTGCGCAACATCGAGGCGTCCACCCTCGCGCGGTTATCGGCGTGTTACACGAGCGTCTTGTGACAGGATGAGAGAGATGGCGATGAAACAAGATCGAAGATGTCGGCGGCTCTATGCTCGGCCGACAAATGTGCAAAATTTGAGGAAGGAGGAAAATTCCGGAGGATGCGAGGAAGAGAAGGTGCGACAGTGAGGATGCCACCCGGCAGGAGGAACCGCTGAGCGGGAAGAACGAGGAAGAAAGGCCAAGGATGTGCTAGGCAGTTGAGCATTCCGGCCAGCGGAGGTGGCTCAGACAAGGCCAAAGCCGATGGCTCAGCGAGCCGTGGTAGCCGCCGACAAGCAGGATAGCTCCGACAAGCGGTATTACAGATCCACCATACCAGGGCCATGATCTCCAAACCTGCAAGAAAGTGGGCGAGATGGCGGAGGCTGAGAAAGGCGATCTGGTGCCCGCGACAGGGCCCGAACCCGGGGGAGGCGGCGGAGGATCCGACAGAAACCTCCCGTCAGGGAGAGCACGCACTGACAAGGCTAAGCGCGACAAGGAGACAGAGCCTCCCGGGGCGCGACAAGGATGAAGATGAGGATGATGAAGATGAAATGGAGGAAGATGAGTGCTGAAGACCAAGAGTTTGAGAAGGCAGCGAGAGGTGCTATCGCGTCGAGCAATGGCGCCTCCCGCCTGCTTCGCCGCCAACTCAAGCGATGGGTGCGAGAGGTAAATCATCTTTCGCGAGCAAATCCGTCCGCATTCGCGCAAGCCCGAAGTGGTCAACCGCGCCCATCTTCTTGACGTTGAGGATCATCGATCGGCGTCTCAGCGATCGGGTGCTTGCCGATGTTGGTCTCACCAACAATCCGCAACTCTCATAGTCCGCGAAGATGTTGGTTGGCCGGCGGGGCCTGAACCTGATTTTCCTCCGTGATCAGAAACTCAAATCCCGACAGCAAGCTCGAAGAAACTGGTACATTCAAGGGATAAATCCGGGAAGGAGCAAGCCAAAGGGAAGATCGCCTATGCCCGATTGGCGTTTGGCAGCGAAGTTGAACTTCAGAGGCGGAGAAAGTCACATTCGATGTTCGCGATATCCGTTGCCCTACAATGGGATACTAGGCCCAAATCTGCGCTTCGCCAAGTTCATGGCAGCCTCTGAATCCATACCACAATTAGCTTAAGATGCCTGGTCGGTAAGTGTCATTTCCGTCCAAGGTGACAAGAAGGATGTGCTTATCTATACTGAGCAAGATCTCACGAGGCAGCAGCCATGGCGAGCGCAAACCGCTTGCCGCCCGAAGCTCCCGGGGAAGAAGAACCCAATCCGGCAAGGATAGCTCTGGTGCCCACTCGGCAAAGCGCCTCCCGGGCTGCTGCTCTGCCGTCGAAGCCTGCGCCATCGAGCTCCGCCGGCAAGTGCAAAAAGCAAAGCGAGATCTACCAAAATCTAAGCCCGGCAGAGACAGCTCACGGTGCCCACTCCGACAAGCGCACCACCTCTCGGGGTGCCGTGCTGCCATCGCCGGGCGTGCCATCGAGCTCCACCGGCGATAAAGCGAAAGCAACCAGTTAGAACTTTTGAGTTGCATTCACTGAAAATCCGTACCTCGTATGAAGAGCACGTGCGCCAAAGGGACGAATCGTGGCCAAGTTGCGCCGTTGATTTCATTCGAGTCCGCTCAACAATGGAAGCGGCGTTGCAACTTGCCGATGAGTTCTTCCTTCGAAGCAACACCACCGGCAGGTGATGACGTCCGCACCGGCGAGTGTGTTTGCACCCGGTTCCGGGTTCCTGGTAAAACATACAAGGGAAGAGGGGGGAGAAATGCGGCCCGCCCGGATCACGAGAAGCGGAAAAAGCTAAGTGGCTCTTGAGTCTGAGCCCATTTGTCCTAAACTTTTATGTTTATATTCCTCGAGCGTTACGTGCCTTGTACGTTAAACCTGTCATGGTGGAAGGAACTTCGTGGTTAAGTTCGTCCTTACTTTGTTTCGAGTCCGCTCAACAATACAAGTCTTGCACAACCGGCCCGAAAGGTTTCTTGCGAGGCTAACTTTACCGCCGAACAGCGGTGATGTTCGCACTCAGCGGTGTGTTAAGCGCCCGGCAAGTTCCCTATAAGCGTGGGGTAGAGGCGTACAAGGGGCGTAATGGGATAGAGAAATAACGTTAACAATCTTTGCGTGTGGCGTCCTTTATATGAAGAAACTTGTGCGGCGTGAGGAGCCGACTCATGGCTAAGCTGCGCCCTTGATTTGTTTTAGAGTCCGCTCAAACAATGAAAGTGCGCTGCAGCTAAACCCGGCGAGGTTTCTTGCTTGGGAGACTTCACTGCCAGCAGGCTCTTGGTGTTTCCACTTTTCGACAAGCGTGTATGCCCGGCAAGTTCCTAAAAAGCGTGAAATATGAACATACCAGGGCGAAACCTGCATCGCGTTGCTAACATAAAGTTACGTTCACGAAGTAATCTATTACTGCGCTGTCTAAGTTGTTTTCCGCGGCGAAATAACGGCGACAAGGAAAAGAACAGGAGGGCTTTTTGGCGCGGGCCCCGAACAAGCCGGCGCCCGGGGGAGGCTCGCGGCGAGGCCTTACAAACCTGGCAGAATTGGCGGGGCTGCAATACCTGCGGCAAAACAACAAGAGAGAGGCGCGAGGCGGTGTCCCAAACCCAGCGAGTCGCGGGGCTGAGATATCAGATAAACTTTCATCCCTCTTCATGCATCCTTCTATGGACCGGGGATCGCGGTAGTCACCATGAGCGAGCCACGCCTTGTATGAAAAAACCGGCGTGTAGAGGGCGAATCGTTGCTAAGTTAAGCCCTTGCTTTGTTTCGAGTCCGGCTCCAACAATACAAGTCTTGCTGCTGGCCCTGGCGAGAAGGTTTCTTGCTGGGAAACAGCCCGGTGGTGGCTGATGTTCCGCACTTCAGCCCGGTGTGTTAAGCGCCCGGCAAAGATCCCTCGAGCGTGGGGTGGAAACATACAAAGCACAGATCAAGCCTTGCATTTGTCGCATGTAACCCTTTGTACAAAGCGGGCGCCGCCTTCGTGCGTAAATAAAGTTTGTATTATTACTTCGCATCTTGTCAAATTTAATGCATTTTCTTCTGCGTTTATAGCCCGACACTCTGTGCAGCACTCACCCAGGTAAGCAATAGCGAACCTTAAGGTTCCATACCATTATTTTCTCTTCTTTCTTCTCATAAGCGAAGATTACTCCGCCCTACAAGTTCACGGGGAGGGAAGATAAAAAATATGGACCAGCGCCGTTCTATGGACCGGCGCAGTTCAAAGAAATCTAACTTTGCGGGGCCGAAGAGCGGAAAAAGCTAAGTAGCTAAAGTTTGAGCCTAATCAATTTTAAATTTTTCAAGTTATATCCCTTGAATGTTGCGTGCCTTGTATGGAAAACCTGTGCCGCGGAGGAATGGGCTCATTTGCTAAGGTAAGCCCCTGCATTGTTTCGAGCCGGCTCAACAATGCGAGTGAGCTGCAACTAAAATCGAACAAATTTTCTTGCGGAGCAAACACTTGTATTGGTGTGATATCCTGTGACGGTGCGTGCTGCGCGCCCGGCAAATTCCTCAAAGCGTGAGGGTAAAAAGCATGCAAGGGATGCAACCGAGGTAAAAGGAATAACAAGGCGGCGGTATCGAATTAAGTTATATTACAAGAATGACTTATTGTGGCCTTGACTGAAATTGTTCTCGTAACCAAAATGGCGGCGGCAAGAAGAAAGGGAGAAGGGCAGCTAATCACGCGTCGCCGCCGACCCTCTAACCTCGTTCACCTTGTCCCACGATGGGTGCGACGATGGCCTTGAGCTCCTCAGCGTCGGCGCCCTCCGGCAGCTTCTTGGTGATGCCAGCGGGAGGTCGATGCCGGGTTGCGGAAGAGGACCTTCACCAACACCTTCTCCAAAACTCCAGCGCGAGACCCGTGTGACTTCGGCGACCAATTGCCGGGATCCTTTCACGGAGCTGCGGAAAAACGTCACCACATCCTTGAAGAAAAGCGTGAAGCTTGGCGCTGGCTGGAGTTCCCCTCTAGAAGTACCGAAGCCCGTCAAGTTCAGCTCCACCAACTCCTCGTCAATGGCGCGGCGATGTTGGCGAGACCCTCCGTCGAGCTCCACCGTGGTCTTGAAGGTGTTACGGGCCTCGGCGACCCTCGTCGGCGGCTCCTCGTTGTCCTTGAGGTCCTTTCTCGGGATATCTTCTCGCTTCTTGGCGGCGTCTAGTGTCTCCGTCGAGGTGGCCAATTTCAGCTCTAGATCGGCGCTTTCGAGTCCTTGGCGGCGTTCAGCTCTTTGATCTTCTCGGAGAGCTGGGCTTGCGGATCGCCGTGGTAGCGCGCATCCTTCTCGCGAGCGGCTGGAGTGCGGCAAGCTCCTCGTTCTTCCTTGTCGCGTCCGCCTCCAGCTTCGTCACTTTCTCCTCCAACTCCTTCTTGGCGGCCTCGGCAGCAGCGGCATCCTTCGCCTCCTTGAGTGCCCGCCAAGTGGCTATTTCCCGGACGGCGAGCTCCTCGTCATAGCTGTCCAAAGTATGCCTTCCCCTCTGTATCATTTCGCCGTCCGCTTGGACAGCTCCTCGGCAGCAAGCCTCTGCTGCTCCTCGGCTTCAACCTTCTCCGGGATGAAACGCCTTCTTCGCCTCGTCAGGCTCGCCCTCTCCTCGGCAATGGACGGAGGGCCTCTGGTTCGCGCTCTTGAGCTCTTGCGCATGTTTCTCTATATCAACTCCCGCTTTGCCTGACGGCGCTTCCGGGACCCAAGCTTAGCGCTTAGCGGGCGTGATAAGTGACACCAGCTTCGAGCAGTTGCTCCTCCTCGGACTTCGCCGCTCTTCTGCTGCTCGGCACTATCGACCCATGGCAGGCCAGCAGAGAGGCCGAGTATTTCCCCGTCAAACTCCTCTCCTTCATTTGGTGCCACGGGCTCGATGCCCGGGGGAAAGCTTGATCCTCTCGCCCTCGCCGGCTTTCAAGTATCGTCGGGCTGGGGCTCCTCGGGCAGCTTGGCTATCAGGTGGCGGAGGGATCGGCGATCGGTGTGGCGCCTTGCGCTCCTGCATCCTCCGGGTCGTCCAGTGCAGTCACGGACCCCTCGCCCGGCCCACGTGCAGCCAGCCGGCAGCCTCTTCGCCCGCCCGGGCTCCTCCGCACGGTCCCTCCCCTCGGCGGCGGCATCCCAGCGTGTTGCGCGTGGCCGTCCTCCTCGCCCAGCAGCCTCAACCTCCATCGGGTCCCCAAGGGAGGATCTGAAGGCGAGGAAGGAAAGAGATAGTCAGCGAATACCCAAAGGAAGGAAAAGGGAGATCAGCGGGACCCGAGGAGAGTCCCGACAAGGAGGGTCTGTCTGCTGGGCTCTGTGATCGTGGGCTCCACCACGGAGGCTCGCGGTCCCTTGCCTGCCGGAGAACCCTTCCTTGGGAGAGCGGCTCCCACGCATCGAAGTCGGCCCTCGGTGGCGTGGTCGAGGCCGGCGACACCTCAGCGCGTCGACCTCCGGCTGCTCTGGTGGGCCTGCTCTTCTCTGTATACAAAGAGCCAATAATCAAGATATTGGCGGAAGAAGAAGCGACCATCACGGGCCCCATGGCGGGGGTGGATTGAGGCACTCACGGCTGGGGGCTGTCTTTGAGAGCTGCTCGCGAGGAGAAGGGACCGGGTCGGTCGAAAGTGGTCTCGGACGTATCTTCCTACCTGCGGCAGGATCGTCCTCGATGTTAACTTCCGCGGACCTTGGCCCTCTTAGCCCGCTCTCTCCGCCAAGAATCTGATACAGAGGCAAGGTTTGGGAAAAACAGATTAGATACAAGACAAACAACAATGAGGATCAAAGAGAAAGACAAGCGCGGTATGAAGCCTTACTCCTCCTCCTCGTCGTCGTAGTAAATGTCGTCAGACTCGGTAGCGGAGAGGTCGAACTCAGTACCCTCTCAGTAGTGACGTGGCGGAGGTAGGCTCTCCGGCTTGCCCAGGCTGCCCTGGCGAGGTCGGGCGTGGCGGCCGGAAGACCCGCCTCGGTTGCTTAGCGGCGCTTCCAGGGACCCTCCAGGCTGCCTTACTTGCCGCGGTAAAACGTGTCCCCTGGCGCGCCGCTGCTGCTTGGCGGCTTTGCTCCTCCGCCCAACTCTCCGGCTTCGGCAGGCGCCTTCTTGGGCGGAACTGCTGGCTGCGGCTGTAGGCTCACGCTGCGGCAGGAGATTACTTTCGAAGCCGGTGGCGCTTAAGCGCCTTGCGGACTTCGCCGTTCGGCCTCGTACCTCCCCGCCGCCATCGCCTTCCCGGCAAAGTGCTTCCCAGGCGGTAAGGCTTACGCGCGCTCTTTCGTCGCCTCTGCCGGCGTAAATCCGCTTTCGCCCGCTAAGCGCGTATTCAGCCGCCTCTTGACCCTACTAACAATATACGCTAGTTCTTCGGCGGTGGTAAGCGGCAGTGTGAGTTTCTGCTTCGCCGGAGTTGACCGCCACCTCCAACAAGTCATCAAAGGGTGTTGCACGACCTGCGACAGTGGGCTCTATCCAGTTTGCATTTATCCCATCGCGAGTGATACTTTTGCATCATCAGCGCGAATGCAATCAGCGGCTGGGGTGTTGCACAGGGGCGACGCCTGCCCAGCCCCGGAACTTTCACTACGGATGATTGGGGTCATGCTTGAACATCTCCCTCGGCATTGCACCAAGCTCCATGACCGTGAGATTGAAGTTGAGGCCTGAAGCAGCCTCATGAAATCTGCGGACGGCCCGAACTGCAGGCGAGGCCTCCCCCTAACTTGCGAGAGGCGTCTGACGGCGAAAAATCCGCATAACGCCCCTGTTGTGAGCCCGGCATACTGGCCGAGATTCGGTGGTGGCGATAATCGGCTTGGCATCGTCGCCCGCTGAGCACTCGGTCGTTGCCGCGCACCACCAGCGTCTTGCGCGCTTCGGTTCGATGGCAACGTGATTGTCATCACAGATCCAACACCACTCCGCCCTCCTCATCCCACTTCTTCGCGAGTTCGCGGAAACAAGTACACTTCCTTCATGCCGGTCCAAGGAGGTCGGGCAATTCGCCCGGCCCGATGGCTCCCCTTCTCGCTTGAGGAAGTAATAATGAAGGAAGGGCCACATTGGGGAGGATACCATCGAAGTTCATCGCAGAGGTGTCTTGAAACCGCCATCTCCGAGCGGCGTTGGGGGTGAAAATCAAGCAGATGAAACCCGTAGGTGTTCATGAATGCCATAAAGAAATCGGAAAAAGGTGGGCAGAGCCCGCAATAGAAGAACCGCGAGGGAAGAAGTAGTACCCGCTGGGGCACTTAGCCCGATTTGGAAAACCTCCACGCAGGCCTGGCGTGCGCGGATCACGCCGCGCGTTTCGTCGACGGAAGAGGTAAAACTCCGCTGCAGCGCCTCCGGAGTGAGCTTCGGGGAAGCGCACCGCTTCTTGCAGCGCCTCGAGCTCCAGCGCCTCGGCGATTGGTGGCCTTCGCAGCCTTCGCGACCTTCCGGCAACCGTAGCCTTCCGAGCCTTGAACCCATGGCGGGAGAAGCGGCGAGAAGCGGCGGCAGCGGCGGCGACGGCGGCGGCCAGCACACTGCTCCCTCTTGATTCAGGAGGCGGGGGAAACGGCCAGAAACTTCGAAGGAAGGAACACCAAGTGGCGGAAGTGAAACGGCTCGTTTCCTCTGCTTATAAGCGGGGAGATCACGAAGCGTTACGCATTTCAGGGGTAAAGTATTGACCATGTACTCTCCCACCTTGTCGCCCAGCGGCAGCTTGCCGTTCGCGGAAGCCTTGATGAAGCGCGGTGAGTCGGTGTAAGGGGACGGGCGCGCATGGCCGTGCTGCTTGTTTTGGGCCTGGCCCAACAACGCTCGGCACGTGTATGGCCCGAGCCGGGGCTCTGTCGGTGTACTAAGTAGGGTACCTTAGTACCCGAACTTGCCGCAGGCGATCGCTGACACCCAGCGGCAGGCTGCGGATGCCGCCAAGACCCTCCATCACACCTGCTACTGCGTTCAAGAACAAAGTATTAACCAAAGAAAATGAAGGCCCGGCAAGAGGAGCTTGCGGGAAGGCAACAAGGCATCTCGGAAGACTTGCGCGGTGCCCGCGTGCCCGGCAAAGGCCCGGCGGCCGGCAAGCTTGCGGCCCGACAAGAAAAGGCCCACGGCAAGGCCCTTGCAGCGGCAAGGCTGCCACCAGACTCGGCGCATCCGGCGTGTCATCACAAAGGCCATCCCAAGAGCGCGTGGCGAGGCACTCGCAGCCATGCGAGGCAAGGTGGCAAGCGGAGCTAACGAAGCGCCATCGTGGCAACGGTGGCTCATATGAGTCACTCCTCTGCCTTTGTTTAGGCGGCCGGACGGGCATTAAATGCCCTTGTCCCTGCCGTCGAGTTAGGTAGGGGTCCTTTGTTGGTCCTTGTTGTACCAACCTGCGATTTTACCTTTCTACCCCTCTTCCTCGCTGCCACCTATGGATGCCCTCTTGAGTATAAAGGGAGGCCCATGCGCGCGTAGAAGGGTTGGTCCATCGACACCCACAACACCACCATCGCTCGCGAGGCTCGAGCAAGATCAATCTAATCACCAAAGCAGCGGTGGGGTTTTATCTCTCCGGAGAGCCCGAAGCTGGGTAAAAAATTGCCCGTCTCCCCCGAGCGCTCGACCACGATCTGCTCTGCGCATGACCTCCGCTCCCTTGCCGGACTAGAAAGGGGCCCCCGTGCCCCATAGGTGCTCGAGGCCACAGGCAGACACGGCCCCGACAGACAGGGTGGCAATGGTGTCACATGCTCGTCTCGGTGTCCGCCGTCGCTACCGCGACGACGTCCGCCTCAACGGCGTCGCCTCGACTTCGTGTTGCGCTAAGGCGGTGTCAGGTGCTGCGCGGCTGGTGTCACGTGCTCGTCTCGGCATCCGTCGCCGCTACGCGGCGGCGTCGCCTCGACTTCGCGTTACGCTAAGATAGGGTGGCACTGGTGTCACGTGCTCGTCTCGGCGTCCGTCGTCACTACGCGGCGAGTCGCCTCGACTTCGCGTTACGCTAAACGAGGGGCGCAATGGTGTCACGTGCTCGTCTCGGCGTCCGTCGTCGCTACGCGATGTCGTCGCCTCGACTTCGCGTTACGCTAAGACATGGAGGCAATGGTGTCACGTGCTGCGTCTCGGCGTCGTCGTCGCTACGCGGCGGCGTCCGCCTCGACTTCGTGTTACCCTAAGACGAGGTGGCAATGGTGTCGTGCTTGTCTCGGTGTCGTCGTCGCTACGCGGCGGCGTCGCCCGACTTCGCGTTACGCTAAGGCGGGTAGCGCTGGTGTCACGTGCTCGTCTCGGCATCCGTCGTCGCTACGCGGCGACCTCGACTTCGCGTTACGCTAAGACATGGTGGCAATGGTGTCACGTGCTCATCTCGGCGTCCGTCGTCGCTACGCGGCGACATACGCCTCGACTCGCGTTATGCTAAGATAGGGAGGCACTGGTGTCACGTGCTCGTCTCGGCATTCGTCGTCGCTACCGCGGCGACGTCCGCCTCGACTCGCGTTATGCTAAGATAGGGTGGCACTGGTGTCACGTGCTCGTCTCGGCGTCCGTCGTCGCTACGCGACATCGTCCGCCTCGACTCGCGTTACGCTAAGAAAGGGAGGCAATGGTGTCACGTGCTGCGTCTCGGCGTTAAATAAATCGCTCTGGCGGCGATGTCGCCTCGACTTCGCGTTGCGCTAAGACGAGGTGGCACTGGTGTCACGTGCTCGTCTCGGCATCGTCGTCGCTACGCGGCGGCGTCGCCTCGACTTCGCGTTACGCTAAGACAGGGTGGCAATGGTGTCACGTGCTGCGTCTCGGCGTCCGTCGTAGCTACGCGGCGGCGTCGCCTCGACTTCGCGTTACGCTAAGACGAGTGGCACTGGTGTCACGTGCTCGTCTCGGCGTCGTCGTCGCTACGCGGCGGCGTCGCCTCGACTTCGCGTTACGCTAAAACGAGGTGGCAATGGTGTCACGCGCTCGTCTCGGCGTCGTCGTCGCTACGCGGCGGCGTCGCCTCGACTTCGCGTTACGCTAAGATAGGGTAGCAGCGGTGTCACGCTTTCGTCTCGGCGTCGTCGTCGCTACGCGGCGGCGTCGCCTCGACTTCGTGTTACGCTAAGACAGGGAGGCAATGGTGTCACGTGCTCGTCTCGGCGTCCGTCGTTGCTACCGTGACGTTGTCCGCCTCGACTCGCGTTACGCTAAGACAGGGAGGCAATGGTGTCACGTGCTCGTCTCGGCGTCCGTCGTCGCTACGCGGCGGCGTCGCCTCGACTTCGCGTTACGCTAAGACAGGTGGCAATGGTGTCACGTGCTTGTCTTGGCGTCCGTCGTCGCTACGCGGCGTTGTCGCCTCGACTTCGCGTTATGTACCAACGGCGATTTACCTTTCTACCCCTCTTCTCTGTTGCCACTGTGGATGACCTCTTGAGTATAAAGGGAGGCCCATGCGCCCGTAGAAGGGTTCGGTCCATTAAAACCCTAACACCACCATCGCTCGCGAGCTCGAGCAAGATCAATCTAATACTCAAGAGCAGTATGGGTTTTATCTCCGGAGAGCCCGGCCCAGGTAAATAATTGCCGTCTCCCCGTGGCGCTCGACCACGATCTGCTCTCCACTACCTCCGCTCCTTGCGGACTAGAAAGGGCCCCGTGCCCCATAGGTGCTTCGAGCCTGACCGAGACCTGCCCGACATCTTTGGCGCGCCTTGTAGGGGTGGCGTCGGTGTGAGCATCTAATCCGGTCTCCGCGGCGCTGCATCCGCGCCTTCATCAACATGCCATAGAAGAAGGCTTGGTGGCACTCCGTCATCAATTCCACCACCACCGCAGGGCAAGCAGTGGTGGAGTGGGCCTTCGGCCGAGGCGAGGCAAGCAGTGGGACTCACGTCGTCACGGATCCAAAACAAAGGCCCCTAGGCGTCGGCGACCGTGCGGACCGCACCCTTCCGGGAGGTGCAAGGTCAACAACGCCCGGTGCTCCTAGCCGTGCTACCGCGTGGAGCAAAGGCCAAGCTGGTGGGTCGCGGGGCAGCCGAGAGTCGACATCTGCGCCCGCATCTTTGGCCGCGGCAATCTGATGGGGCGGGTGTGCACCTCCCAACCGATTAGGAGTCGGCACATCCGTTCCTCGCGCCGCTTCGTCGCCACCGCCACCAAAACAGCCGAGCGCGGCCCGAGCCCATGCTACTAGACTACCCTCGGCGCCGCACAAGATCGGCAGCGAGATGACCATTTATAGCCTAATAAACCGCCCAGCGGCTAAACCGGCGGCAACGCGCGTCGAGCCCGGCAAAACGATCGGCGCAGGCGGTGCCGACAAGACGGCTGGGGTTGCCACCTCCGTGCGCTCCGCCCGAAGGCAAGATCGCAGCTCATGGGCCAACCCCGCGCCGACTCCGCAGCGTCGTCGGACCTGAACTTCGCGTGATCGCCACGTTCTCCAAACGGCAACATGAAAGCTTCGCACCGCGCCGTGGCGAAGGAAGCAGCGGCGTCAATCGACCAGCCTTTGACCCGCAACGACATGCATGCACAGGGAATCGGGCGACTTGCGTCATCTGACAGGTTGCCACTGTTCACACCCGTGAGCTGCGGCAAGAATCCGATGGCCCAAGACCAGAACTTCGGCGTGCAGAAATATGATGGCGGGATACATCCTTGAGTTCCTCGGCATCTACACCATCGCGGTGCGAGCTGCGGGAGAAGCGACGAGAAGATCCTTGCCAACTACTTCCATTGGTACTCAGCCTTGTCGGATCTTGGCTCATGCACTTGCGGATGTCCATCTCTTCATGGGCGGACCATGTCATCGGTTTGTCGAGTGCCTTCCGCGAAGCCACAAACCCCATGGCGAAGCGACACTGCATTGCTCAAATCCGGAAGGAAGGGAGCCCTGGCAAGTACATACTGATGATTCAGCAGTCGCGTAACATCGACGTCCACCACTGCGGCGGTTATCAGCGTTCCACGAAACGTCGCATAGCCGCGAGATGAGAGGAGAGATGGCGATGAGCAAGATCGAGAGATGTCGATGAGCTCTATGCTCGGCGGCCGACAAGTGTGCATGGGGTGAGAAGGAGGGAAAATTCGAAGAGATTGCAGGCCGAAGAGATCAGCGGTGAGGGCCCGCCCGGCAGGAAGAACGGGCGGAACAACGAGGAAGAAAGAAAGGCTAAGGATGTCTTTGGCGTTGAGCATTCGCAGCAGGCGATTCAAACAAGGCCGGCCGATGTCTCCGTGAGCCGTAAATGGCTAAACAAGCGAGATGGCTCGGCAAGCGGTGCAAAGATCCACCGTACCAAACCATGATCTCAAACCTGCAAGAAAGTGGAGTAGATGGCGAACTACAAAACTAAATCACGGCGCGCGACAAGAAGACGAGGGCCAGCGGAGGATCCGCAAAAACCTCCGTCCGAGGAGCGCCCGGCAAGGCCGAAAAGCGCGGCAGGGAAACGAGCCTCCCGGGGTCGCGACAAGGATGAGGATGAACATGAGAAGATGAAATGGAGGAAGATGAGGCGAAGACCAAGAGTTTGAAGGCAAGCAGAGGTGCTATCGTCGTGGCGCCTCCACCTGCGCCTCGCACCGCCAACTCAAGCGATGGGTGCGAGAGGTAAATCTTTCGAACCGTCCGTCGAGTCGCGCAAGCCTGAAGTGGTCCGACGCCGCCGTCTTCGACGTTGAGGATCATCGATCGGCGTCACGCGGTCGGGTGCTTGCGATGTTGGTCTCACCAACAATCGCAAGCTCAAAGTCACGAAATATGTTGGTTGGCAGCGGGGCGGCTGAACTGATTTCTCCGCGGTGCTCAAGAAACTCCAAATCCCGAATGGCGAGCTCGAAAAAGCTGGTACATTTCAAGGATAAACCGGAAGGAGCAAGCCAAAGGGAAGATCACCTTACCGATGGCGTTTGGTAGCAAGCTGAATTCGGGGCAGAGAAAGAAAGTCACATTTGGCGTTGCCGATATCCATTGCCCTAGAATGGAATACTAGGCGTCTGCTTTCGCCAAGTTCATGGCAGCCTCTCACTATGCCTACAACGTGCTTAAGATGCACTGTCCGATAAGTGTCATTTCTCTCAAAGGTGACAAGAAGGATCTTATCTGCCAAACAAGATCTGGAAAGCGGCAATGGTGGCGAGCGCAAAGCCACTTCTTGGCAAAGCTCCCGGGGGAAAAACCGTCATGGATAGCTCTTGTGCCCTCCGGCAAGCGCACCTCGGGCGCTTCGCTGCGTCGAGCCATGTCGAGCTCCGCCGGAAGTGCAAGAAGGCAAAGACCGCGAACCAAGAAGGTGGCGCCAAGGAGAGCGGCGGTGGTACCTTCACCATCGGTGCCACACTTGATCCTAAATAGGAAGCGTAATTGCTTTCCTGCGGGCTAATCGATGTGTTTGCATGCAACCATCCGACATCCGGCGTTCGAAATGTCGAGCACCACCTTGCAAATGCGCCCTCACCTTGACCCGTCGAGCAAAAATTGAGAATGCATGGGGCGTCAGAGTTCATAGCGGAGGTCGGGAAGTTGGAAGCGGGCCTGGTCGAGTACTACATCCAGCGTGGCTAGCTAACCCGGTGGTCGTCGCGCGAAGCGAGCGGGAAGTGGAGGCTTTGCGCCGACTTCAGCGATGTTAATAAAGCCTGCCCCAGGATCCATTCCCTTTGCCGCATTGACGGATTAGCAGACTCCGGCGGATGTGATCGCTCTCATTTCTTGATGCTTACTCGGGATCATCGGATCTTCATGGCGAGAGGATGAGGAGAAAACCGCATTCATTACTCCGTGTAGCGCGTCTTTGCCGTGCGGATGCCTTTGGGTTGAAGAATGCTGGTTCGACATTTGCAAGTAGTTAGCCATGCTTTTGAGCCACGGTTGCGCGAAATGTAAAGCTTACATGGATGACATAGTGGTCGCAAGGCAAAGACTACGATCCAAGATTTGGATGAGACTTTTGCAAATCTGCATGAAGTCAATCTCAAGTTGAACCACGAAGTGTGTGTGGAGTTCCTTGGCAAGCTTCTCGGGTTCTTTAATAATCTTAGAGGTTGAAGCCAATCCAGGCAAGATCAGGCCATTGAGCAAATTGCGCGCAAAGCGCATCAAATGTCGAGAAGAGCTTGCGCTGCGTTGTTGCTCTTAGTAGATTCATTTCCAAGTCTGACGCGCCTGCCATTTTCAAAATCTTAAAAAGCGGGTCCCATAAAATGGACTCACGACGGAGGCTGCGCTGCAAGACTTGAAGAAATATTGTCCTCCTCCAACACTTGGCACCTAAGCCACAAGAGAAGTTGCTGCTATACGGCGGCAACCAATCAAGTGGTTAGTGCTGCGTTAGTATGGCGGAGAGGGAGCGAATGATGAGCGGTGCCGCGACAAGCGAGTCCAATGACAAGCGAGGCTTCTCCAACAAGCTACGGCGGCAAGCCGTCCGACAAGTTCAGCTCCATGAAGATGGATCCGTGTAGTTCGGAAGAAAAGCGAGAAGAAGAAGGTGCAGCGCCCGAGTTTACTTTGCGGTTCCCTTTTGCGAGAGGCTGATCAAAGTACTACGGTGTCGAAGTTGCTTCGGCCTCTCATGGCCTCAAGGAAGCTGCGCCATTACTTTCAAGCACATGAGATCACGGTTTGTCTCTTTCGCTTTGAAGAGGATCTGCGAATCCAGAAGCAACGGCAGAGTTGTCGAGTGGTCCTGGGGTGTATCAAGCTTTGGCCTCGAGTTTGAAAGTACTTCAACTATTCGAGCACGGCTTTGGCGAAATTTATAGCAGAATGGGCGTAACACGGATGAAAAACTCGGAGAAAGCATCGATCGGAAGTTAGCAAAGAATGGATCATGTACTTTGATGGCGCTTTCTCGCTGCAAAGCGGCGGTGCGGGAGTACTACTTGTCGCTCACTGCCGATTGTACTAAAGTGAGTACCTTAGTACCACTGAACTTGTCTGCAGGCGATGCCTTACCAGCAGCAAGGCTTGAAGCGCCCGCCAAGACCTTCCACCATTCCTTGCGCCATTCAGAACAAAGTACTAACCAGAAAACAAAGGCCCGGCAAGGCTTGCGGAAAGGTGACTCAGGAAGCTTCACGGAAGACTTGCTTGGCGCCAGCGTCCGAAGGCAAGCGGTAAACAGCTTGCGGCCCAAGAAGAAGCGCGGCAAGGCACTTGCTGCGGACTGTCACCCAAACCCCGGCGCATCCCGTGACGTGTCATCACAAAGCCATCCCAAAGCCATCCCAAGACGCGTGGCGAGCCTTCTACGACCATCGGAGGCGGTGTAAGCGGTGATAGACACGCCATCGTGGCAACCGTTGGCTCCTAGCGATCCTCCCCTGCCTTTGTTGGGGAAGCGGGGGCATTAAATGCCCTTGTCCCTGCCGTCGAGTTAGGTAGGGTCCTTGTTGGTCACTATTGTACCAACCAGCGATTTTACCTTTCTACCCCCTCTTCCCTCGCTGCCACTGTGGATGCCCCTTGAGTATAAAGGAGGCCCATGCTTGCGTAGAAGGGGTTGATCCATCGACACCCACAACCACCATCGCTCGCATGCGAGCAAGATCAAATAGAATCACCAGCGCGATGGGGTTTTATCTCCCGGAGAGCCGGCTGGGTAAGTGCCCATCTCAGCGTGCCCGCCTCGATCTGCTCTGCGCATGCCTCTCCCTTGCTTGGACTAGAAGGGCCCCGTGCCCCATAGGTGCTCGAGCCACGAGAAAGCCAGACATCTTTGGCGCGCCCGGGTAAAGTCGTCGAGTCGTGACATCTAATCCGGTCTCCTTGCAGCGCGTCAACATCTTCGTCGGCATGCCCTTGAAGAAGAAACCCAGTGGCGCTCCATCTACATCAATCCCACCACCGCCGGGCAAGCAGCGGTGGAGTGGTGCAGCCGGTGGAAGGCGGGCGCCGGCGGTGGGACTCACGTTGTCACGGATCAAAAACAAGGCCCATAGCGCCGGCGGCGGTGCGGAACCGCACCCTTCTCGGGAGGTGCAAGGTAAATAACGCCCGTGATCTAACACCGTGCTCGCGTTGGAGCAAAAGGCTGGTGTCACAGGATGCTCGAGTCGGCATGCGCTGCGCATGCTGCGCGCGGCGAATCGCGATCGCCGGACGAAGGTTGCACCTCCCAATCCGATTGAGTCAAGCATCCGTTCCTCGCGCGCTCGTCGCCACGCCACCCAAGACAGCCAGGAAGCGGCGGGCGGTGCTTCTAGACTACCCTCGGCGCGCTTCAAGATCGGCGGCGGAGATGACCATTCTGACCTCATCGGCTTCGCCAGCGGCGACAAGCCCGGCGGCCGTGGCGTCGAGGCCCGCAAGAACCGGTAGCGAGCCGGCAGCAAGACGGCCAGGTGCTGCGCTCCGTCGCTCGGCCCGGGCCAAGATGTATTTCATGCGGGCCAACCCAAGCCGCACTCCTTTGCATCGTCGGACCCGCGAACTTCGCCGTGATCGGCGCACGTTCTCGAGCGGCAACGCGAACGCACACACTCGCGCCAGCGGGAGAAAGCGGCGTCAATCGACCAGCGTCTTTGGCCTTGTCGGCGATGCATGCACTAGGGGCGGGCGACTTGCGTCTGCGGCGTTTGCGTTCACCCGTGAACTGCGGCAAGTCGATGGCCCAAAACCAGAACTTCAAGCGGGCGTGCCCAAAGTATGATGGCGGATACATCGTCGAGTTCCTCGGCATCTACACCATCGCAGCGTGCGAGGCTGCCGGGCGAAGATCCTCGCAACTACTTCCCGTGGTACTCAAGCCCAACGTCGAGATCTTGGCTCATACGCCGGCCAGCTCCATCTCTTCATGGTGGACCTATGTCACCCGGTTGTCGGCGTCTTCGGTGACGAAACCTGACCCGAAGCGACTGCATTTGCTCGTCGAAGGAAGGAGAGCCCCTGCACAAGTACATCTGAAGATTCAGCCAGTGCGGCGCAACATCGAGCGTCCACCCTCGCGGTTATTAGCGTGTTACACGAGCGTCGCAACGCGGTAAGGGAGAGATGGCGATAAACAAGATCGAGATGTCGGTGAGCTCTATGCTGCGACAAATGTGCATGGAGCGAGGAAGGAGGAAGATTCCGGAGATTGGGAAAGAAGGGCAGCGGTGAGGATGCCACCGGCGGAGGAACGGCGGAACAACAGGAAGAAGAAAGGCCAAGGATGTGCTAGTGTTGAGCATTCCGATAGCGGAGGTGGCTCAGACAAGGCCAAGCGATGACTCGTGAGGCCGTGGTAGCCCGCAAACAAGCGAATAGCTCGTAATAGTATTACAGATCCACCATACCAGGGCATGATCTCCAAACACTGCAAGAAAGTGGAAGCAGATGGCGGACTGAGAGAAAAGTAATCTGGCCTTGCGACAAGGAGGCCGGGGAGGGGAGGATCCGGCAAGAAACCTCCCGTCCGGGAGGCCATGGCAAGGCTAAGCAGCAAGAGGCAGGCCTCCCGGGCGCGACAAGGATGAAGATGAGGATGATGAAGATGAAATGGAGGAAGATGAGGCTGAAGACCAAGAGTTTCGAGCAGCGGAGGTGCTATCGTCGGCAAGTGGCGCCTCCTGCTGCCTTCGCACCGCCAACTCAAGCGGTGGGTGCGAGAGGTAAATCTTTCGCGGGCCGTCAGGTCAGTCGCAAGCCCACAGAAGTGGTCGGCGCCCATCTTCTTGGCGTTGAGGATCATCCGTCGCGTGCGTGATCGGGTGCTTCCGATGTTGGTCTCACCAACAATGCAACCTCATAGTCCGCGAAGATGTTGGTTGTGGCGGTAAACTGAACCTGATTTCCTCCATGGTGCTCAAAACTCAAATCCCGGCAATAAGCTCGAAGAAGCTACATTCAAGGGATAAATCAGGAAGGAGCAAAGGGAAGATCGCCTACCGGTGGCGTTTGGCACAAGTTGAACTTGAGACGAAAGTCACATTCGATGTTCTTGATATCCGTTGCCCTACAATGGGATACTAGGCCGTCTGCGCTTCGCCAAGTTCATGGCAGCCTCGAATACCTACCTGATGTGCTTAAGATGCAGTGGATAAGTGTCATTTCCGTCCAAGGTGACAAGAAGGATGTGCTTATCTATCTGACAAGATCTAGAGGCGGCAGCCATGGCGGGCATAAGCCACTTGGCAAAGCTCCCGGGGAAGAGGAAGGCCAAGTCCGGCAAGGATGGCTGGTGCCCACTCGACAGCGCACCTCCCGGAATGACTGCGCTGCCGTCGAGCCAGCGCCATCGAGCTCACCCGACAAGTGCAAAGCAAAGCAGATCTACCAAAATCTAAGCGGCAAGGACAGCTCGTGCCCACTCGGCAGCGCACCACCTCTCCGGTGTCTTGTCTGCCCGCCGAGGGCGATGCCATCGAGCTCCACGCGGCGATAAAGCGAAAAGCAACCAGTTCGAACTTTTGAGTTGCATTCACGAAAATGTACCTCGTGAAGAGCACATGCGCCAAAGGGACGAATCGTGGCCAAGTTCGCCCTTGATTTGTTTGAGTCCGCTCAACAATGAAATTGCAACTTGCGGATGAGTTCTTCTTCCGGGAGCAACACCACCAATGAGGCGCGGCGTCCGCACCAGTGAGTGTGTTTGCCGTGGGTTCCTGGTAGCGGTAAAAACATACAAGGGAGGAAGAGCGGGGAAATGCGGCCCGCGGATCACGAGAAGGCGGAAAAGCTAAATCGCTCTTGAGTCGAGCCCATTTTGTCCTAAACTTTTATGTTATATTCCTCGAGCGTTCGTGCCTTATGCGTTAAACCTGTCATGGAGGAACCAACTCGTGGTTAAGTTGCGTCCTTGCTTTGTTTCGAGTCCGCTCAACAATACAAGTCTTGTTGGCAAAGGTTTCTTGCGGCTCTTCGCCATTGTGGTGATGTTCACACTCAGCCCGATGTGTTCGCGCGGCAAGTTCCCTATAAGCGTGGTAGAGGCGTACAAGGGGCGTAATGTGATAGAGGAAATAGCATGAACAATCTTTAGTGGGGCGTCCTTTGTATGAGAAACTTGCGGCGTAGGAGCCGACTCATGGCTAAGCTGCGCCCTTGATTTGTTTTGAGTCCGCTCAAACAATGAAAGTGCGGCTGCAGCTAAGCCAACGAGGTTTCTTCGGAACTTCTGCTGCCGGCCGGCTTTGATGTTCCTTTTCGCAGCGTGTATGCCCGGCAAGTTCCTAAAAGCGTAGAGTATGAACATACCAAGCGAAACCGCAACATCGCGTTACTTAACATAAAGTTACGTTCACGAAGTAATCTATTACGGTATTGTCTAAGTTGTTTTCACGTTGAAATAGCAAGGAAAAAACGGGGAGGGCCTTGCAGTGCTGGCCCGACAAACCGGCCTTGTTGAGCTTCTGAAGCGAGGCCCCCTTACAAACTGGCGAGTCGTGGGAGCTGCAATACCAAGCAAAAACAAAAAGAAAGAGCGCGAGGCGGTGTCGACAAGCGAGTCGCCGGGGTGAGATATCGGATATTTCATCCCTCTTCATGCATCCTTCTATGGACGGGGGATGCGGTAGGCTCCCTTGAGCCACCTTGTATGAAAAAAACCAGGCGTGTAGAGGGGCGATCGTTGCTAAGTTAGCCCTTGCTTTGTTTCCAGTCCGCTCAACAATACAAGTCTTGTTGCAAGCGGGCGAAGGTTTCTTCAAAAGGCCGCCTTGGTGGTGATATTCACTCAGCCGGTGTGTTAAGCGCGGCAAGATCCCTCGGCGTGGGGTGAAACATACAAGGCCTGATCAAGCCTTGCGGTTGCATGTAACCCTTTGTACAAAAGCGGGCGCAGCCTTCATGCGTAAATAAAGTTTGTTATTGCTTAGCATCTTGTCAAATTAATGCATTTTCTTCTGCGTTTATGGCGACACTCATGCGGCACTCACCCCGGTAAGCAATAGCGAACCTTAAGGTTCCATACCATTATTTTCTCTTCTTTCTTCTCATAAGCGGAAGATTACTCCGCCCACAAGTTCACGGGGAGGGAAGATAAAAGTATGGACCGGTAGCCGTTCTATGGACGGCGCCGTTCAAGAATCTAGCTTTGCCGGGGCGAGAAGGCGGAAAAGCTAAGTAGCTAAAGTTTGAGCCTAATCAATTTTAAATTTTTCAAGTTATATCCCTTGAATGTTACGTGCCTTGTATGGAAAACCTGCGGCGGAGGAATCGACTCGCGGCTAATTCTTGCTGCATTGTTTAGAGCGGCTCAACAATGCGAGTGAGCTAACTAATCGACAAGTTTTCTTGCGGGCAACCGCCTTATTGGTGTTGATGTCCTACACCCATGGCGTGCTCGCGGCAAAATTCCTCAAAGCGTGGGGTAAAAAGCATGCAAGGGATGCAGCAGTAAAGGGAATAACAAAAGGATATCCGAATTAAGTTATATTACAAGAATGACTTATTGTGGCGGTGAAATTGTTCTCGTAACCAAAATGGCGGCAAGAAGAAGAGAAGAAGGGCAGCCTAATCCACGCGCTTGCCGCCGACCCTCTAACCTCGTTCACCTTGTCCACGATGGGTGCGGCGATGGCCTTGAGCTCCTCAGCGTCGAGCGCCCTCGGCAGCTTCTTGGTGATCGGCGAAGTCGATGCGGGTTGCGGAAGGACCTTCACCAACACCTTCTCCAAAACTCCAGCGCGAGACGGCGTGACTCGTGACCATTGCCGGGATCCTTTCCGGGGCTGCCGGGCGTCACCACATCCTTGAAGAAAAGCGTGAGCGGCGGCTGGCTGGAGGTTCCCCTCACATGAAATGCGAAGCCCGTCAAGTTCGGCTCCACCAACTCCTCGTCGATGGCGCGGCGATGTTGGCGAGACCCTCGTCGAGCTCCAGTGGTCTTGAAGGTGTTACGGGCCTCGGCGGCCCTCGTCGGCTCCTCGTTGTCCTTGAGGTCCTTTCTCGGGATATCTTCTGGCTTCTTGGCGGCGTCTAGTGTCTCCGTCGGGGTGGCCAATTTCAGCTCTAGATCAGCGCTCGAGTCCTTGGCAGCGTTCAGCTCTTTGATCTTCTCGGAGGGCTGGGCTGCGGTCGCCGTGGTAGCATCATTCCTTGTCCTTGTTGGAGTCAGCAAGCTCCTCGTTCTTCCTTGTCGCGTCCGCCTCTAGCTCGTCACTTTCTCCTCAACTCCTTCTTGGCGGCCTCGGCGGCAGCGGCATCCTCCGCCTCCTTGAGTGCCCGTAAGTGGCTTCATTCCCGGACGGCGAGCTCCTCGTCATGGCTGTCCAAGTATGCCTTCCTCTGTATCAGCTTTCGCCGTCCCGCAGATAGCTCCTCGGCGGCAAGCCTCTGCTGCTCCTCGGCTTCAACCTTCTCCGGATGAACGCCTTCTTCACCTCGTCGAGCTCGCCCTCTCCTCGGCAATGGACGGAGGGCCTCACAGTTCTTGACTCTTGAGCTCTTGTGCATGCTTCTCTATATCAGCTCTACTGCCTGACAGCGGTTCCAGATTCAAGCTTGGCTTAGCGGCCTGATAAGTGACACCACTTAGGGCTGCTCCTCCTCGGACTACGCCGCTACTTCTGCTCGGCACATCGACCGCGACAGCCAATGAGGCAAGTATTCCCGTCAAACTCCTCTCCTTCATTTGGTGTCACAGGCTCGATGCCGGGGAGCTTGTCATCGCCCTCGCCCGGCTTTCAAGTATCGCGGTGGGGCTCCTCGGGCCAGCTGCATCGTGGCGGAGGATCGTGATCGGTGTGGTGCCTTGCGCTCCTGCATCCTCAGGTCGTCGAGTGGTCACCGGACCACTCGCCCGGCCCTGTGCAGCCGCCCGTGATCTCTTAGCGTGGCTCCTCAGCGCCAGTTCCTCCTGTGGCCGGCATCCATGATGTTATCGCGTCCTCCTCATTTGGCCTCAACCTCCATCGGGTCCCCAAGGGAGGATCTGGGCGGGGAAGGAAAGATAGTCAGCGAATACCCAAAGGAAGGAAAAGGGAGATCAGCCGGGACAGGGAGAGTCCCCGACAAGGAGGTCACATGCTAGGCTCTGTGATCGTGGGCTCCACCACCAGGCCGCCGGTCCCACCCCTGCAGGAGACCCTTCCTTGGGAGGCGGCTCCCACATCGAAGTCGGCCCTCGGTGTGCGTGGTCGAGCCGGCGACACCTCGCGTCGACCTCGGCTGCTCTGGTGGGCCTGCTCTTCTCCTGTATACAAAGAGCCAATAATCAAGATATTGGCGGAAGAAGAAAGCGACCATCGGGCCCCATGGCGGGGTGGATTGAGGCACTCCATATTTGAAGTGTGCTGCGAAGGAAGGGACGGGTCGGTCAAAGTGGTCTCGGACGTATCTTCGCTACCACGGCAGGATGCGTCTCGATGTTAACCACGGGACCTTGGCCCTCTTCGCTCTCTCATAGAATCGTCACAGAGCAGGGTTGAGGAGAAAAACAGGTTAGATACAAGACAAACAACAATAAGGATCAAAGAAGACAAGCACGGTATGAAAGCCTTACTCCTCCTCCTCCCGTCGTAAATGCGTCGTCCGGAGCTCAGCGGAGAGTCGAACTCGGTACCCTCTCGGCGGCGTGGCGGTAAACTCTCGGCGCTTAAGTGCCGGGGATCAGGCGTGGCGGCGGAAGACCCGCCCGATTTGGCGGCGGCTGGGATCCATGACTGCGATGCTTGCGCGGTAAACGTCCTGGCCTTGGCGTTTCTTTGGTGACTCCTCCTCGCGACTCTCCGACTCGTGAGCGCCTTCAGGCGGAGCTGCGGCTGCGGCTGTGGGCTCCGCTGCGGCGGAGTTACTCGAGCGGCTGGCGCTTGCGCCTTGGCGGACTTCGCCCGTTCGGCCTCGACCTCCCCGTCGCCGCCTTCCCGGCAAGTGCTTCGGCGGCAAGGCACGCCGCTTTGCGTCCGCCTCGCCGGTAAATCCAAACTTCGCCTTGCTATTTGGCTGCGGCCGCCTCTTGACCACCTAGCAATATCGCTAGTTCTTGGCGATGGTGGCGCGGTGAGGTTTACGCTCGTCGAGTTGGCTACCTCGACAAGTCATCAAAAAATTGTTGCACGACCTCGGCGCGGGCTCTATCCGGTTGCATTATCCCATGCGAGTCGCTTTCTGGCATCATCGGCGCGGATGCAATCGCTGGCTGAGGGTGTTGCACAAGGGGGGCGGCGCCTGTAGCTGGAACCACTACGGATGATTGGGGTCATGCTTGAACATCTCCTCGGCATTGCACCAATCCATGACCGTGAAGTTGAAGTTGAGGCACAGGCGCAGCCTCATAAAAATCTGCCGGGCGGCTGAACTGAGCGAGGCCTCCCCTCGCTTGCGGAGAAGCGTCTGGCGAAGGAAATCCAGCGTAGCCCTGTTGTGAGCGGCATACTGGCCGGAGATTCGGGTGGTGGCGACGTCGGCTTGGCATCGTCCGTAAGCGAGCACTCCAGTCGTTGCGCACCACAGCGTCTTGCGCTTCGGTGAGCGGCGGCGGATTGTCATCACGGATCAACACCACTCCGCCCTCCACTCATCCCACTTCTGCGGAGTTACGCCAAACCGTACACTTCCTATGCCCATCCGGAGGTCGGGCGATTCCGCCAGCCGGTGGCTCCCTTTCTCGGCAGGAAAGTAATGGCGGAAAAAGGGCCACATTGGGGAGGATACCAGCGAAGTTCTCGCGGTGTCTGGAAACGCCATCGTCGAGCGGCGTTGGGGTGAAATCAGAGATGAAACCGTAGGTGTTCATGATATCGCAAAAGAAATCGGAAAAAGGTGGGCGAGCCCAATAGAAAAACAGGGGAAAGTAGTACCCTTTGGGCACTTCTTCGATTTGAAACCTCCACGGAAGCCGGCGTGCCGCGGATGCGCCGCATTTCGTCGACGGAAGGTAAAACTCCGCTGCAGCGCCTCCGGAGTGAGCTCCGAGAAGCACACTGCTTGTTGTCGCGCCGAGCTCCAGCGCCTCGGCGATTCGTGGCCTTCGCGGCCCGCGCCTTCCGCGGCCTTCGTGGCCTTCCCGAGCCAGACCATGGCGGGAGAGCGGCGAAGCGGCAAGCGGCGACGGCGGCGTGAACCTGCTTTCCTCTTGATTCGGAGGCGGGGAAACGGCGGAGCTTTGAAGGAAGAACGCAAGTGGCGGAAGTGAAAGCGGCCCGTTCCTCTGCTTATAAGCGGGGATCTGAGCGTTCACGCATTTCACAGAATTAAGTATTGACCATGTACTCTCCCAGCGCGCGTCCAGTAGCGTCTGAATTCAGGAGGCCGGTGGTATGCGAGTCGGTGTGGGCGGACCAGGCGGCGCGTATGACCTGCTTGTTTTGGGCTGGCCCAACGGCGCTTCGGCGATGTATGGCGGGCAGGGGCTCTGTCGGTGTAAAGTAAGGTACCTTAGTACCCGAACTTGTCTGCAGGCGATCGCTTGACACCAGCGACAGGCTTGGGATGCCGAGACCCTCCATCACACTCACTGGAGTGGAGATAGCTGCATCTTGAGCAACCTGCTGAAATCTGTGGGCTGGAGGAGTGGATCTTTGGGTAGTCTTTGGGCCCAGCGCTGTAGGAGGTCTTGATGTAGTAGCACAGGATCGACCTTTGGAATAGCAGCTGATCTGGGCTTTGTGGGCCTTGCCAGGGGCTGCTCATAGTCATCTGGACCATGTCACCTTCCATCTCCTTCATAAGTTCGCCTTCTCCCTCTTAGCTTCCTCGATATCTGCTTCAAGCTTGTTGGCGGTGACCTACCTGATCGACAGCGTCGAGCATGGAACTTATCCTCAACGATCCTCTCAAGGCTCTCCACGAGATTGCACTATCTGGCGGCGTAGCTCAATTCTCTGAGTGGCTTCAAGAAGTTGTCGCAACACTCTTGGGCTTTCTTCTGCTTCCTTCTCGGCTTTAGCTTGTTTGGCACTTCGGACTTAGCATGTCCTTCTCTGAGGCGTGGGAGCATTCTCGGTCATCACAACCTCGTTGTCTTCATGTTGAGCTGCGTGGCAAGTGGGGTCTATCCAACGGTAGGTGTCCGTGCCAAACTTGGCATTAATGAGCATCTGAATATGCGGAGCAAACCCACACGACCTCTTTTGGTCATTCTTTGTCCTCTTGATAGTCTCAACTTCTCAGGTCCATCACCTTAAAAGGTGTCTTGATCTAGGATGTGCAGCATGTTGATAGAGTACCCTCTTATCATGCGGTGGTCCCTGACTTAGGCATCAAGGTATGCCTCGAGAATGGTGTTGGTGGTTGGGAGACCACTGAAGGTAGTAAACGATCCAAGCTTCCAAATCTCTACATCCTTCTCATCAACCTCATTATACATGTTCTTCATTGACTCGTGATTTTCTTGAATTCCATACACATCAATGTCATCTTCCTTGAAGCAGGTGCATTCAGCAATGCTCTCCATTCCTCAGCGTGGATGAAATCTACGCCATACATCATCCATACAATCCTGCCATCTGGATAGAAGTGTGCGGTGGCATAGAGCGCATGATCATCTCATCGTTCGAGCGTCGACCGACCAACAAACTCTGCAATCCCTGGCGGTGAAGCTTTCGTGCACATGTGGGAAATAGTCTCTGTGCTCTTCACTTCGATGTAATTCCGGTCCACGTGTCGGTGTCGGCAACAATTGGCTTCTTGTCCATGACCTTGTCTCATAAAAGTCTTGTTGCTCTCTTGTGTGGAATCTTGAGTCAGCTCTGTTCTTCTCCTGCTGGCATATGGATCTGTTTGCCTCCATAGCACTGAGTCCTTTGTCCTTTCTCTCCTTCATATTTTCAGCTCGAGGATGAGCTTCATTATGAGCTGGCGGTTTCTGTCTTAGCTTGAGCGAGAACATGAGCCTCATCATCGATTCTGCGGTGGCACATTGTCCTTTTCTTCTCTGGTGGAATATTTCTCCACAGTCTTCTGGGCTTGGCGGTGGTTTGGCTTGGGCTGCCTTTCTTTGGAGCTGAAGGCTTAGCTTTAGGAGGTGCTCCTTACGATGGCATCACCCATCAACCTTACGAGGTGGCTGAGGTGCTTCCTCATCGAGAATCATCATCATCATCATCGTGATCTCTTCATGAACTTTCCTCTTCCTCTTGGAAGTCTTCTTGATTTTCTTTGGAGGTTTCTTCCATCTTGAGCTTACGTCTGCACGATGGATTTCTTGACCTTCTTGGTGCCTTTCTTGGTTTGTTGCCCTTGATGCTCTTTGGCAACCACCTTCCTCTTTAGCTTAGGCGTTATTTCCTCATCGCAATGAAATCTGAATCTTCCTCATCTGAGTTCCTCTTCCTCCAGGCCAGGTGGCGGCAGGCGATCCACTTGAGTGCTTCTCTCTCCATCATCTGAAAAACTGCTTACGGACTTGTAGCTGCCTCTGGAATCTCAGCGGCATCTCGGACACTGTTACATTGTCACTTCCTTGAGACATGTCGACAACTTTGTGAATAGAGTGGGTATGGGCAGAATAGAAGAGTTATCACAAAGCTGAGAGGATTTTGCAAAAAATGAGTTCAAACTTTAGATTTAGGTTTTCACGAAGACATGTCGTCGACGAGTCTATCAATTGGTGAAACGAAGCGCC
>JAHHZJ010002219.1:0-23311 GCA_021437245.1 Aegilops speltoides
TTTTGAACCCCAAGGTGTGCTTACGTTTGATCATCAACACTCTTAGTTTTGGCGATTACGGCCGTTCATGGACTATTACTCATTGTTTTTGGATCGGGGTGATTTCCATTTTGGCGAACCGGAGTGCGTTCGTTGTCTAACCCTAAGGTGTGCTTACGTGTTGGTCGTCAAGACTTCGTAGTTTGGACCGATTCTGGCCCGTTCCCTGGACTATTACTCGGTTTTGTGGTGCCTAAGTGACTTCGGCGATTGACGAACCACGGGGTGCGTTTATGTGTCAGTCATCAACACTCACAATTTGGGCCAATTCTGGTCAGTTTCATGGACTATTACTCACCGTTTTGGAGTCCCAGAGCGATTTCGTCAACTAGCGATCCCTGAGATGCGTTTACATGTCGTCGTCAACACTCACGGTTTTGGCCAATTCGACCGCCCGTGGACTATTACTCACCGTTTGGGGCCCGGCGATTTCCAGTTGTTGAACCCCAAGGTGCGCTTACATGTCGGTCATCGCGCTTCGCTATTTTGGCCCATTACGGCCCGTTTCATGGACTATTACGCCTTTGTTTTGGGGTCCCAGTTGATTTCCACGATTGATGAACTCCGAAGTGCGTTTACGTGTCGGTCATCAACAATCCGGGTTTCATCAATTCGACCCGTTTCGTGGACTATTACTCACCGTTTTGGGGTCCCAGCGATTTCCATAGTTGTCGAACCCCAAGGTGTGCTTATGTGTTGGTGCGTCAAGCCTCGCGATTTGGGCGATTCTGGCCCGTTTCTTGGACTTTTACTCAGTTTTGTTGTCCTGAAGTGATTTCCATGTTTGACGAACCCCGGGGTGCGTTTACGTGTCGGTCATCAACTCTCACAATTTGGGTCAATTATGGTCGTTATTGGACTATTACTCACCGTTTTGGGGTCCTAGAGCGATTTCCTCGACAGACGATCCCCGGGATGCGTTTACGTGTCCGTCGTCAATACTCACAGTTTTGGCCAATTCTGACCCGCTTCGTGGACTATTACTCACCGTTTTGCGGTCCCAATGTGATTTCCATGGTTGTCGAACCCCAAGGTGTGCTTACGTGTTGGTCGCCAAGACTTCATGATTTGGGCGATTCTGGCCCGTTCTTGGACTATTATTCATTTTGTGGTCGAAGTAGCTTACATGTCGATCGTCAACTGTGCTGTTTTGGCCTATTCTAGCCCGTTTAAGTGCGACCATCACTCCTTGTTTTGGGGTCTGGGTGATTTCTATGATTGATGAACCCGGAGTGCGTTTACGTGTCGGTCATCAACTTTTCGCGGTTTTTATCGATTCTTACCGTTTAGTGGACTATTACTCACCGTTTGGGGTCCCAGCGATTTCCATGGTTGTCGAACCCCAAGTTGTCCTTACGTGTTGGTACGCAAGACTTCATGATTTGTGCGATTCTCGCCCTTTTCTTGGACTATTACTCGATATTGTGGTCTTGAAGTGATTTCCACGATTAGCGAACCGAAGTGCGTTTATGTGTCGATCATCAACACTCAAAACTTGTTCCAATTCTGGTCCGTTTCGTGGACTATTACTTACCATTTTTGGGTCCCAGTGCGATTTCCTCGACAGACGATCCCCGGGAAGCGTTTACGTGTCCGTTATCAACACTCAAAGTTTTGGCCAATTCTGACCCGCTTCGTGGACTATTACTCACCGTTTTGGGGTCCAAAGCGATTTCCATAGTTGTTGAACCCCAAGGTGCGCTTACGTGTCGGTCATCAACTCTCAGTTTTGGCGGATTACGGCTGTTTTGTGGACTATGCTGATTGTTTTGGGGTCTGGGTGATTTCCATCATTGCGAACCCGGAGTGCGTTCGTGCGGTCATCAACACTCTCGGTTTTGTTGATTGACTTGTTTACGTGGACTATTACTCACCGTTTTGGGGTCCCAAGCGACTTCCATGGTTGTCGAGCCCCAAGGTGTGATTATGTGTTGGTCGTCAAGACTGCGATTTTGGGCGATTCTGCTTTGTTTCTTGGACTATTACATAGTTTTGTGGTCTCGAAGTGACTTCTGCGATTGTGAACCTCGGTGTGCATTTATGTGTCGGTCATCACACTCACAATTTTGGCCAATTGCAGTGCGTTTCTTGGACAATTACTCTCTGTTTTGGAGTCCGAGGCGATTTAATCGTTGACGATCGGCGGAGATCGCGTTTACATGTCCGTCGTCAACACTCACAGTTTTGGCCAATTCGACCCTTCATGGACTAATAGTCACCGTTTTGGGGTCTGAGCGAATTCCATAGTCGTTGAACCCAAGGTGCGCTTACGTGTCGGTCATCAACTTTTCGTTGTTTTGGCGATTTTTGCCGTTTCGTGGACTATTACTCCTTTGTTTTGGGGTCCGGAGTGATTTCCACGATTAGCGAACCGGAGTGCGCTTATGTGTCGGTCATCAACACTCTTGGTTTTTATCGATTCTGACCCATTTCGTGGACTATTACTCACCGTTTTGGGGGTCCCAAAGTGATTTCTATGGTTGTCGAACCCCAAGGTTTGCTTACGTGTTGGTCGCCAAGACTCTCAGTTTGGGCGATTCTTGCCCGTTTCTTGGACTATTACTCAGTTTTGTGGTCCCGAAGTGATTTCCACGATTGACGAACCCCAAGGTGCGCTTCCATGTCGGTCATGAACACGCGCTGTTTTGGCCGATTCTGGCCCGGTTCGTGAACTATTACTCACTGTTTTGGGGTCGGGTGATTTCCCGATTAGCGAACCCCGAGTGCGTTTACATGTCGGTCATCAACTTTTCGCGGTTTATGTCGATTCTGACCCGTTTCGTGGACTATTACTCACCGTTTTGGGGTCCCAAAGCGATTTCCATGGTTGTCGAACCCCAAGGTGTGCTTACGTGTTGGTCGCCAAGACTTGGAGTTTGGGATGATTCTCGCCCGTTTCTTGGACTATTACATAGTTCTGTGGTCCCGAAATGATTTCCACGATTGACAAACCCCGGTGTGCGTTTACGTGTTGGTCATCAACACTCACAATTTGGGCAAATTCTTGTCCGTTTCATGGACTATTACTCACCGTTTTAGAGTCCCAGAGCGATTTCATCGGTGGCGATCCACAGGATGCGTTTACATATCCGTCGTCAACACTCACAGTTTGGCCAATCGACCCGCCGTGGACTATTACTCATCGTTTTGGTGTCTGGATCGATTTCCATAGTTGTTCAACCCCAAGGTGCGCTTACGTGTTGGTCATCAACACTCCTTGTGTTTTAGCGTTTAGTTGACTATTACTCACTGTTTTGGGGTTCCGGAGTGATGTCCATGATTGACGAATCTCGGGATGCGTTTATGTGTCGGTCATCAACACTCCCGGTTTTGTTCAATTCTGACCCGTTTTGTGGACTATTACTCACCGTTTTGGGGGTCCCAAAGCGATTTCCATGGTCGTCGGACCCCAAGGTGTGCTTACCTTTTGATGTACTTAAGACTCGCATGATTTGGCCGATTCTCGCCCGTTTCTTGGACTATTACTAAGTTTTGTGGTCGAAGTGATTTCCACGATTGCGAACCCCAAGGTGCACTTCCATATCGGTCCTCAACCGCTGTTGTCTTGGCGATTGACCCGTTCATGGACTATTACTCATTGTTTTGGGGTCCCGGAGTGATTTCCACGATTGATGAACCTCGGGGTGCGTTTACGTGTCGGTCATCAACACTCGCGGTTTTTGTCGTTTCTGACCCGTTTCGTGGACTACTACTCACCGTTTGGGGGTCCCAAAGCGATTTCCATGGTTGTCGAACCCCAAGATGTGCTTACATGTTGGTGCATAAGACTTCGGAGTTTGGGCGATTCTACTTTGTTTCTTGGACTATTACATAGTTTTGTGGTCCCCAAGTGATTTCCACGATTGACAAACCCAATGTGCATTTACGTGTCGGTCATCAACACTCACAATTTGGGCCAATTCTGGTCCGTTTCGTGGACTATTACTCACTGTTTTGGAGTCTCAGACGATTTCGTCGACTGATGATCCCCGGGATGCGTTTACATGTCCATCGTCAACACTCACAGTTTTGGCCAATTCTGACCCGCTTCATGGACTATTACTCACTGTTTTTGGGTCCGAAGCAATTTCCTTAGTTGTTGAACCCCAAGGTGCGCTTACGTGTCGGTCATGAACACTTTCGCTGTTTTGCCGATTACGGCCCGTTTCGTGGACTATTACTCACTGTTTTGGGGTCGGTGATTTCCACGATTGACAAACCCCGGGATGCGTTTACATGTCAGTCATCAACACTCCCGGTTTTTATCGATTCTGACCCGTTTAGTGGGCTATTACTCACCGTTTGGGGGTTCCCAGCGATTTCCATGGTTAGTCGGACCCGGGGTGTGCTTACGTGTTGGTGCGCCAGACTGCGATTTGGGCCAATCCTCGCCCGTTCTTGGACTATTACTCGGTTTGTGGTCGGCGTAATTTCCACTATTAGCGAACCCGGGGTGCGTTCGTCTCGATCGTCAACACTCACAATTTGGGCCAATCTGGTCCGTTTAAGTGAACTACTACTCACCGTTTTGGGGTCCCAGGCGATTTCCTCGGGCGATCCGGGATGCGTTTACGTGTTCGTCATCAACACTCACAGATTTTGGCCAATTCGACCCTTCGTGGACTATTACTCACCGTTTTGGGGTCTCGGTGATTTCCATAGTTCTTGAACTCCAAGTGCGCTTACGTGTCGGTCATTACTCACCGTTTACGTGGTCGAAGCGATTTCCATAGTTGTTGAACCCCAAAGGTGCGCTTATGTGTCGGTCATCAACACTCTCGGTTTTGGCTCATTACGGCCCGTTTCATGGACTATTACTAACTGTTTTGGGGTCCGGGTGATTTCCACGATTAACGAACCACAGGGTGCGTTTACGTGGCGATCATCAACTTTTCGCGGTTTTTATCGATTCTCATCTGTTTCGTGGACTATTACTAACCGTTTTGGGGTCCCAAGCGATGTCCATCGTTAATCGAACCGCAAGGTGTCTTGATGTGTTGGTCATCAAGACTCCCGATTTGGGCGATTAAGGCCCCATTTACGTGTCTGTCATCAACACTCTGGTGGGGCCAATTTTGGTGCATTTCATGGACTATTACTCACCGTTTTGGGATCCTAGCGATTTCCATGATTAGCGATCCCTAGGGTGCGTTTACGTGTCCGTCGTCAACACTCACATTTTGCCAATTCGACCCGCTTCATGGAATATTACTCACCGTTTTGGGGTCGAAGCAATTTCCATAGTTGTTGAACCGAAGGTGTGCTTACGTGTCGGTCATTAACACTCTCAGTTTTAGCCGATTCGGGCCCGCTTCCTAGACTATTACTCTTGTTTTGGGGTCTGGGTGATTTCCTCGATTGACAAACCGAAGTGCGTTTACGTGTCGATCATCAACTTTTCGCGTTTTTGTCGATTCGACCCGTTTAAGTGGACTATTACTCACCGTTTTGGGGTCCCAACGCAATTTCCAGGGTTGTCTAACCCCAAGGTGTGCTTACGTGTCGGTCGTCAAGACTCTCAGTTTGGGCCAATTCTGGCCCGTTTCTTGGACTACTATCAGTTTTGTGGTCCCTAAGTGACTTCCACGATTGACAAGCCATGGGGTGCGTTTACGTGTGAGTCATCAACACTCACAATTTGGGCCAACTACAGTGCATTCCGTGGACTATTACTCAAGGTTTTGGGGTCGGAGAAATTTCCACGATTGGCGATCCCTAGGAGTGCGTTTACGTGTCCGTCGTCAACACTCACGATTTTGGCCAATTCTAACCAACCGTGGACTTTTACTCACTGTTTTGGGGTCGGCGATTTCCATAGTTTTAAATCCCAAGGTGCGCTTACGTGTCGATTAATCAACATTCTCGGTTTTGGCGATTCGGCCCGTTCATGGACTATTACTCACTGTTTTGGGGTCCCATAGTGATTTCCGATTGTCGAACCACAGGTGCGTTTATGTGTCGGTCATCAACACTTTCGCGGTTTTGTCGATTCGACTTGTTTAGTGGTCTATTACTCACCGTTTTGGGGTCCCAAAGCGATTTCCATGGTTGTCGAACCTAAGATGTGCCTACGTGTTGGTCGTCAAGACTACGCATGATTGGTGCGATTCTCGCCGTTTCTTGACTATTACTCGGTTTCTAGTCGAAGTGATTTCCATGATTAGCGAACCCGGGGTGCGTTTACGTGTCGGTCATCAACACTCACTATTTGGGCCAATTCTGGTCCGTTTCATGGAAAATTACTCACCGTTTTGTGGTCCCAGAGCGATTTCCACGATTGATGATCCCTAGGGTGCGTATACGTGTCCGTCATGAACACTCATAGTTTTGGCCAATTCGACCCCGCCGTGGATTATTACTCACTGTTTTGGGGTCCTAGAGTGATTTCCACGATTGACAAACCTGAAGTGCGTTTACGTGTCGGTCGTCAACACTTCGCGGCTTTTGTCGATTGACCCGTTTCTGGACTATTATTCACCGTTTTGGGGTCCCAGCGATTTCCATGGTTGTCTAACCCCAAGGTGTGCTTACGTGTTGGTCGTCAAGACCCTTGATTTGAGGCGATTCTGGCCCGTTTCTTGGACTATTACCAAGTTTTGTGGTCCCTAAGTGACTTCCACGATTGACGAACCCTGGGGTGCGTTTACGTGCCTGTCATCAACACTCACAATTTGGGCCAATTCTGGTCGGTTTTGTGGACTATTACTCACCGTTTTGGGGTCCCAGAGCAATTTCCATGATTGACGATCCCTAGGGTGCGTTTACGTGTCCGTCATCAACACTCCGATTTTGGCCAATTCGACCCGCTTCACGGACTTCTACACCGTTTTGGGGTCCGGAGTGATTTCCACGATTGGTCGACCACAGGAGTGCGTTTACGTGTCGGTCATCAAGACTCGCGGTTTTGTTGATTCTCACTCGTTTAGTGGACTATTACTCACCGTTTGGGCTCCCAAGCGATTTCCATGCTTATCGAACCCCAAGGTGTGCCTACGTGTTGAGTCGTCAAGACTACATGATTTGGGCGATTCACGGCCGTTTCTTGAACTATTACTCAACTTTCTTGTCGAAGTGATTTCTCGATTAGCGAACCCTCGGGTGCGTTTACATGCGATTATCAACACTCACAATTTGGGCCAATTCTGGTCCATTTCATGGACTATTACTCCTTTGTTTGGAGTCGATGCAATTTCCATGATTGGCGATATCTAGGGTGCGCTTACGTGTCGTCGTCAACACACTCACGATTTCGCCAATTCGACCCGCTTGGAATTATTACTCATCGTTTTGGGGTCCCAGCGATTTCCATAGTGTTGAACCCCAAGGTGCGCTTACGTGTCGGTCATTAACACTCTCGGTTTTGGCGATTACGGCCCGCTTCATGGACTATTACTCCTTTGTTTTGGGGGCCCTCGGTGATTTCCACGATTGGCGAACCACAGGAGTGCGTTTACGTGTCGATCATCAATACTACGCGGTTTTTGTCGATTCGACCCGTTTAGTGGACTATTACTCACCGTTTGGGGTCCCAAAGCGAGTTCCATGGTTGTCTAACCCCAAGGTGTGCTTAGGTGTTGGTCGTCATGACTCGCAGTTTGGGCCGATTCTGGCCCGTTTCTTGGACTATTACTCAGTTTTGTGGTCCCTAAGTGACTTCCACGATTGACGAACCCGGGGTGCGTTTACGTGTCGGTCATCAACAATCACAATTTGGGCCAATTCTGGTCTGTTTCATGTACTATTACTCACCGTTTTGGGGTCTCGAGCAATTTCACGATTGGCGATCCCTAGGGTGCGTTCGTGCCATCGTCAACAACAGCAGTTTTGGTCAATTCGACCCGCCGTGGACTTTAACTCACTGTTTTGGGGTCGGCGATTTCCATAGTTGTTAAACCCCAAGGTGCACTTACTTGTCGGTCATCAACACTCTCAGTTTTGGCGATTCAGGCGTTTAAGTGGACTATTACTCCTTTGTTTTGGGGTCCGGGTGATTTCCACGAACCACAGGGTGTGTTTCGTGTCGGTTATCAACTTTTCGCGGTTTTTGTCGATTACGACTCGTTCGTGGACTATTACTCACCGTTTTGGGGTCCCAAGCGATTTCTATGGTTGTCGAACCCCAAGATGTGCCTACGTGTTGGTCGTCAAGACTCTCAGTTTGGGCGATTCTCGCCCGTTTCTTGGACTATTACTCAGTTTTCTGGTCCCAAAGTGATCTCCAAGATTGACGAACCCCGGGGTGCGTTTACGTGTCGGTCATCAACACTAACTATTTGGGTGAATTCTGGCCTGTTTCGTGGACTATTACTCACCGTTTTGGGGTCCCAGAGCGATTTCCACGATTGACGATCCCTAGGGTGCGTTTACGTGTCCGTCGTAAACACTCACAGTTTTGGCCAATTGACCGGCAAGTGGACTATTAGTCACTGTTTTGGGGTCTGGGTGATTTCCACTAATGACAAACCGAAGTGCGTTTACGTGTCGGTGATCAACACTCTCGGTTTTTGTCGATTACGACCCGTTTAGTGGACTATTACTCACCGTTTTGGGTCCCAGCGATTTCCATGGTTGTCTAAACCCAAGGTGTGCTTACGTGTTGGTCGTCAAGACTCACGGTTTTGGCGATTCTGGCCCGTTTCTTGGACTATTACTCGGTTTGTGGTCCCTAAGTGACTTGACGATTGATGAACCACAGGGTGCATTTACGTGTCGATCGTCAACACGCACAATTTGGGCCAATTCTGGTCGGTTTCATGGACTATTACTCACTATTTTTGTGTCCTAAGCGATTTCCACGATTGGCGATCCCTAGGGTGCGTTCGTGTCCGTCGTCAATAGTCACAATTTTAGCCAATTCCGACCTGCTTCGTGGACTATTAGTCACCGTTTTGGGGTCCCTAAGCGATTTCCATAGTTGTTGAACCCCAAAGTGCGCTTATGTATCGATCATCAACACTCTCATTTTTGGCGATTACGGCCGCTTCATGGACTATTACTCCTTTGTTTTGGGGTCGGTGATTTCCATGATTAGCGAACCGAGGGTGCATTCGTGTCATCATCAACACTCACGGTTTTGTGGATTCGACCCGTTTAAGTGGACTACTCATCGTTACGGGGTCCAGCGATTTCCATGGTTGTCTAACCCCAAGGTGTGCTTACGTGTTGGTCGTCAAGACTGCGTAGTTTAGGCGATTCTGCCCGTTTCTTGAACTATTACTCAGTTTTGTGGTCCCTAAGTGACTTTGGCGATTAGCGAACCCGAGGTGCGCTTACGTGTCGATCATCAACACTCATGCCAATTATGGTCTATTTCATGGACTATTACTCACCGTTTTGGGGTCGAGCAATTTCCACAATTGGCGATCCCTAGGGTGATTTCGTGTCGTCGTCAACACTCACAGTTTTGGCCAATTCGACCCGCTTCGTGGACTATTAGTCACCGTTTTGGGGTCCCGAAGCGATTTCCATAGTTGTTAAACCCCAAGGTGCGCTTATGTGTCGGTCATCAACACTCTCGGTTTGGCGATTCTGGCCCATTCGTGGACTATTGCTCCTTTGTTTTGGGGTCCGGGTGATTTCGGATTAGCGAACCACAGGGGTGCGTTTACGTGTTGGTCATCAACACTCGCAGTTCTTTTCAATTCTGACCCTTTTCGTGGAGTATTACTCACCGTTTTGGGGTCCCAAAGCGATTTCCATGGTTGTTGAACCCCAAGGTTTGCCTACGTGTTGGTCGTCAAGACTACGCGATTTGGGCGATTCACGCCGTTTCTTGGACTATTACTCAGTTTTGTGGTCCCGAAGTGATTTCCGCAATTGAAAAACCCCGGGGTGCGTTTACGTGTCGGTCATCAACACTCACAATTTGGGTCAATTCTGGTATGTTTAGTGGACTATTACTCCTTGTTTTGGGTCCTAGAGCGATTTGCGATTAGCGATCCCAAGGTGCGTTTACGTGTCCGTCGTCAACACTCACAATGTTGGCCAATTCTGACCAACCGTGGACTATTACTCACCGTTTGAAGCAATTTCCATAGTTGTTGAACCCCAAGGTGCGCTTATGTATCGATCATCACGGTCTCGATTTTGGCCAATTCGGCCCGCTTCGTGGACTATTACTCACTATTTTGGCGTCGAGTGATTTCCACGATTAGCGAACCCGAAGTGCGTTTACGTGTCGGTCATCAACACTTCGCGGTTTTGTCGATTTTGACCCGTTTCTTGGACTATTACTCACGTTTTGGGGTCTGTCGATTGTCAAAACCGGCGGATCTCGAGTGAGGGTCCCGAACTGTGCGTCTAGGCGGATGGTAACGAGGAGGCGAGGACACGATGTTTTTACCCAGGTTCGGGCCCTCTTGATGGAGGTAAACCCTACGTTACGCTTGATTAATATTGATGATATGGGTAGTACAAAGTGGATCTACCACGAGATCAAGGAGGCTAAACCTAGAAGCTAGCCTATGGTATGATTGTTGTAATGTATGTTGTCCTACTGGACTAAAGCCCTCGGTTTATATAGACACGGAGGAGGCTAGGAATTACAGTCGATTACAATGGTAGGAGATCTACATATCCGTATTGCCAAGCTTGCCTTATACATTGACACACGAACCGTCTCGTGTACCCTCGGCGCCGGGGTGATGCACGCAGCTCACGTCGAAGGAGACCCGACAGACAGTAGCGATCATAAGGCGATCGGACAGGCGCTTTTGAAGACCGAAACCCCCTGCGCCGGGAGGGACCCGTCGATGGTGCGGTGACTATGGACTGCCCTAGGTCGATTCGCTCGCCCCTAGAGCCTCGTGGATCGCTGCCCTCCAACACGAAGAACGAGAAAGAAAGATACAAGGGTAGGGGATAAAGATAGATGAACACGAAAAAGTAGTAGATGTGTTTGTTCGATTGTGTGTTGTTCAATCGGCCGTCACCCCCAACATATATAAGAGGTGGCTGGACTTCCCGTACAAGAAAAGGATTCATCTAGGCTTTCCTTACAATAAAATTGCATCAATTCACGTCCAAAACCCTAGTCAAATTCGGACTGGTTTTATCCGAACTTTCCAAAACGGTTCGGTTTACAACCTGGCTGCACCTTGCGGGTCATGTTTGGGGCAGTAAGCGACCTCGGATGGAAACGAGTCAAAAGCAATCTTGACCGTTTCGACGAGGCGAAAAACTTTCATGTTGAAGATTTTTCATCAGAGGTCATCTTGAGGTCAAATAGCTCGCGCAGAACGGACTGTGGCGCAAAACATCCGTCCCTCGCGCTACCCATCAGACATGGCATCTGGTGGGGCGCCACCTTCGCCTCTGGCAGGGCTACATTCGATGGCTCTAACTTTTGCATCACGAACTCGGTTTGAACTTTTTTATATCGAAATCGATCGATTCGGCGAGGCGAAGAACATCCATGTGGATCATTTTTCCATATGAGGCTGTCTTGAGGTCGTAATGGCGAATAGTGTTTTGAATACAAAATCTCAGTATTTCAAACACAACTTGACCTTGAGATGAATCGGATGGCGATGACCCAAACTTCAAAGTTGTTCATATCGACAATCTGGAACTCTTTTATGAAGATCACTTCTCCATTTGAGGCCATCTTAAATAAGTTATTGACCGTGCCAAAATCTGATGTCAACACATGCCCCCTGTTTTTTAAAGCAAAGTTTGTGTGCGAAAAATAACTTCATATAGCTTGTTCTAAGGGCGATGTCAACACTCCATCGGCCATTTTGCATGTTCTTAGGACGATAAGTATATATCGGCCATTGCTTGTTTGAACCTCTTGATGCAAACTTGGGTGAAAACTTCTCAGCTTCTATAACAATCCGGTGATAAGGTTACATAGATCAAAACCATCCTCCGAACCATATTGTTCACCCTTTCACTAAGATTTTGCAGATAATCAAGAATGAACTTTCTTCAATCCTTACTTCGCCTGCATAAAAGTTTCATTAGTGGCCGAAGCGGTGGGCTTCGATTCAGCCTTACCTATGTTGACAAGACCTAGCATCGGCTATTGATAGAAATGCAATACACCATGGTTAACATAGTAGCCGGACGCTTCTTTGTGCCAACCCTTTCGAATTGTCCTGCCTAGATATATGAAAAATTTCAAAGCAACCCAAGGTAAATCTTGCATCTAGACATACCAAAAGATAAACTATAAGTGATCCGTCAAAATATTGATAGCCCTTGGATATTTGTTGCATTACTAATAACGAATCACCGGAAGCCTCAATATGTATAGCACCTATTGCAACCAAAAGCTCCAAACCGAATAAGTTTCATATTCGGCTTTGATTATTGTGTAAAAGTATTTTAAGAGGCATGAGGCTTCACATAATAGCACCATATGGAGATATATAAACAACACCAACACCATGGACATTATTATGAATTCAACTATCAAAACATAATCTCCATAGTACTTGTCTCGCTCTCCATTCAAACTAAGGACGATGTAAGAATATTACACGGCCATGATCGAATAGTTTCTTAGGGCGATAGTTAATTATCGGCCATTATCATGAGGTCCATGTAGAATTCATCCATTAAAGCATGTATAGCGAAATAAACAAATAAAATAGCAATAAAATATTTGGCCTCTTTGTCTTAGCAACAAAATGTAACTAACCAAATGTATAGTGATTTGGTAATACTCTGTCATGATATGGAAAATTATGTTGCATCCATGGATCAAAATAAGTCCATGGAGGTGGCTGATCATACTGTGGATGAATTCCATGGCAAAGGCATCAATGGCATTGTTGAAGAAAATGGATGATGTGCTAACGAAGATTTTGATGTTGTGATCGTACCTTGGCTTAATTGTTTGTGGCTTTCATTATTTTCCTTCTTCACTTTTATTGTACTTGTTGCAATGAAGCATGCACATCATTTTTGTCTTGATTGATCTTCTTGGGAACCCATGCCATGTTCCTCTTTCTCAGCTCTTGTGCACTAAGATTTTGTAATTCCTTCTTTTGCCAATCGATAAGCCAGTGGGCATCTCGGCTGTGATTATTTTGACCAATGGCAATTCTTTCTTGGCCTTGTGCACTCTCAACTTCTTTTCTTCAGATTTGGCACTTTGACTCTTAATAATTGGTTGCTTCATCTCATTGCCTTTAGTAGCCAATGTCAACACTTTCATTGGCTCTTTTTCATTTGAGATCAAATCTGAAGTAGCACTCTTCGACCATCTCTTTTAGCGGTAAACTTGTTTGACCACCTCTTTCTTCTTCCTTGAGCTCTGGACCGATTCCTTATGATTGAAACGGTCTTTAACATGTGATTGTTCAGATGTTGATCTTCTTGGAGCTGCATAACATTGGTGAGATGGTCTAAAATAAGATGGAGAATGCGCCCTTGTATCATACCTGTCCCATGATGAATATGTATCTATATGAGCATAGGGAGGCATCCACAACATTGGCATTGGCGGCCCAAAATAAGGATATGAATATGTTGCATTAAAATTCGCACTTTGCCAATACCGATCCTCATATTTGCACCTTAGGGGTGATCTTGGTTTCTTTGCATGATTTGGCCGATAAGCATTCTTCTCTTCACTCTTCTTTTGATATTTATACAATAGTTCAGCGAAGGTGATTTTTGATCTCTTACACTTGCGCTTATTTCGGCCATTGTTTTCTTTTGGTTTGCTTCCATCGATCATTGGATTTGCTTGCTGCCCCCCAGTCCTTGGCGTCTCTATTGTAGCTTCGATGGAATTTTTGCCCTCAAGGTTATGTTCATTATGCTCTTCAACAAATTCTTTACTTGAAAGCTCAATCCCATCACCTGCTGTTTTACCTTCTCTTTAAATGGATCGGCTTGAATCAGCCGATGCAAAAACTTCTACGCCATCGGGACCAATCGGAATAGACTGGTCATCTCTTGGTGTCTCAACAAATTTCAATCGTCCTTTATCAATGGCGATTTAACTATTTAATGAAACATATTGCAATCCTCAAAATTATGTTTGAGCGAATGATGCAACCTACAATACATTAGTCCTTGAATTGATGGCTTAACATGGTGATCAAGAATTCTAATGTAATTATTTTTCAACAACAAATCAAAGATTTGATCACACATGTTTGAATCAAAGGTATACCTTTTGTTTTCTAGCTGATCTTGTTGTGAGAACGGCTTTGGAGTTAAACAAGCGAATGGTTAGATTTGGCATCTTCCCATTCGGCTATGAATTCTCTTTCGCATTCTTTTCCGATGTCCTTAAGTAAGAAACTATACTAGCATCGGTTTTCCCAAAAGATTTTAACCTTGGCTTTGAATTTCTGAAATCAAAGTAGTTAGAACATACTGCGTCTCAATTGAGACCATCGTAAGCCAAGTATGAAACAAACAAAGCTACCCAATTAGATATGAACTTTAAATAAAGCAATGGGAAAAGCTTTGGTTGCGATAATAAATCACTATCGGTCTCTTTGAATGGTACAATATATTGACCGATATGCTTAGTAACAATTTTATTGCTAACAAGTATATTGCCCTTCTTCATTGGTCTTTGAAAATTACTTATTAGAATTTTTCTAATAGATGCATCAACAATAAAGTTGTGACCAAATCTGAAAATGGGTAAATTACTTGCTAGACATACCTATTCAAATATGTCGGGAGAGCATGACGATTGCATATGATGAATAATATTGTGCTTTGCTTCTGGATGACTTCCCAACACCATGTCACAATTTTCTTCTTGATTTACGTGCATCATAAATTTGAAGATCTTTGTCAACGAACTTTGTTAAACTACTTATTCTTGTCCTTGAAGCTCATCAATTTCTATGGCACGAAACTCATAGGGCACAAGTAGGTTCCTTAATTTCAGAAAAATCAAGTATGGTCGTTTTGCCATGCTTTCCATGCCGTTCTCAACACAGCTTGCCTCTTTGGATTTGATGGATTCAGAATATATACTACTTGATTGGCTTTTTCAGCGAAGCACTTTCATGTTCGAATTATCCATCTTTTCATTGATACTATCTATTGGCAATGCTTCTTTTATTTGAGCCAATTCTCCTTCAATTTGTTTTTTGGCGGCGGCAAGATTGGCTTTAAGCTTTTCTCAACGTCAGCCCCTCGGATATGATCGCCCCCAATGCTTTTAGATTCTTTCGGCAATGACACATGGGTGTTGCCAAAACTTTACAATTGTGTAGGGGTGTATAATATGATGTAGTACTAGGTGAAGGCATATGCATTGTTGTAAAACCATATTTTTGCTGTAATTTTATCAAGCGGCAAAGATTCATCTTCTTGCAAAACTCTAGCTTTTATTGTGGCATAATTAGGAAATAGCCCCTTTTCATGTTGTTCAAGGCAAAAGCACTAATCCTCTTATTTTGGGCTAAACTCTTCAATGCAGCCACCACTACCTCATCTTCTACAATATTGGGCTCAACCGCTCGATAAAATTTACATTTATTCGGCTATGACCAGGAAGGTGTGAAGCTTGAATTATGAACATCTACAGTTGTGTATGGTGCTGAAAAATTGTTGTCATGAGGTGTAGCATATGGCGGTTGGGAATAACTGGCGAATAGCTAGTAGTAGCATGGCCAATTCTCTCGTTCATCGGCATGGTTGGATTAGTATATTGCACATTACTTGCCGATGAATAAAAGGGTGAAACACTTTCTTGCATGGCATTGGAAATCCTAACATGAGGTGTTTCAAATTTATTAACCAAACTCACCATGTTGTTCATCGGCATATGGATTTGTGGGGTTGCCGATGCATGAGAGTTTGGATACATATGTTGTATGTTGCTAAAATCATAAGAATCTGAAGCATGAAAATTGTTTTGCATCGGCCCTTGCGCATAATTAGATGCATGATTGATAAAATTAGGGTTAGCCGATACATTAGGCTCATTAGGTGATCTAGCAACAACATATGGGTTATTTCCATCTACAAAGGGGAATTGGGTATTCATATTACCTTTGTAGATTGCAACAACAATGTGATCTCTTAAGTAGCAGAACGGGCGGAGACCGTTTGAAGCTTAAATCCCATAGTCGCCAAAAGTGTGTTGACACACGAACCGTCTCGTGTACCCTCGGCGCGGGGGTGATGCACGCAGCTCACGTCGAAGGAGACCCGACCGACAGCGCGATCATAAAGGCGGTCGGCAGGCGCTTTTAAGACCCGAAACCCCACGCCGGGAGGGACCCGTCGGTGGTCTGCGGCGACTATGGGCTGCCCTAGGTCGATCGCTCGCCCTAGAGCCTCGTGGATCGCTGCCCTCCAGCGAAGAGCGAGAAAGAAAGATACAAGGGTAGGGGATAAAGATAGATGAACATGAAAAAGTAGTAGATGTGTTTGTTCGATTGTGTGTTGTTCAATCGGCCGTCACTAACATATATAAGAAGCGGCTGGACTTCCGTACAAGAAAAGGATTCATCTAGGCTTTCCTTACAATAAAATTGCATCAATTCGTCCAAAACCCTAGTCAAATTCGGACTGGTTTTATCCGAACTTTCAAAACGGTTCGGTTTACAACCTGGCTGCACCTTGCGGGTCATGTTTGGGGCAGTAAGCGACCTCGGATGGAAGCAGGTCAAAAGCAATCTTGACCGTTTCGACGAGACGAAAAACTTTCATGTTGAACGATTTTTCATCAGAGGTCATCTTGAGGTCAAATAGCTCGCGCAGAACGGACTGTGACGCAAAACATCTGTCCCTCGCGCTACCCATCAGACATGGCGTCGGTGGGGCGCGCCACACTTCGCCTCCTGGCAGGGCTATATTCCGATGGCTCTAACTTTTGCATACGAACTCGGATTTGAACGATTTTTATATCGAAATCAATCGATTCGACGAGACGAAGAACATCCATGTAGATCATTTTTCCATACGAGGCTGTCTTGAGGTCGTAATGAGCCGAATAGTGTTTTGAATACAAAATCTCAGTATTTCAAACACAACTTCGGCCTTCGAGATGAGATCGGATGGCGATGACCCAAACTTCAAAGTTGTTCATATCGACAATACGGAACTCTTTTATGAAGATCACTTCTCCATTTGAGGCCATCTTAAATAAGTTATTGACCGTGCCAAAATCTGGTGTCAACACCTTCCACGCCAAGGAAAGTACCATCCGGACACGAGCCGGATTCTTCAATCTTGTATCTTCGTCGTCTTGGAGTCCGGCGGATAATGATAGTCCGGCTGTCCGGACACCCCCTAGTCCAGGACTCCCTCAGTAGCCCCTGAACCAGTCTTCAATGACAATAAGTCTGGCGCGCATAATGTTCGGCATTGCAAGGCGGGTTCCTCCCTTGAATAATCCAGAGAAGATCATGAACACCAGGATAGTGTCCGGCTCTGCAAAATAAATTCCACATTCCACCGTAGAGAGAATAAAATGTACACTTAGTTCAATCTGCTGACGTATTATGCGGCATGACATCACACCGCTACCAAGCCTTTGTTTGAATCGTTTTTACTATACCACCTCAGCACGTTTAGCGGCGGTTTCTTAACACGTCTTGTCGAGCGAGATCGTGTTCCCCTTATTCGAGGATTCTCATCAATACGTGCGTGGGTAACCCAACCGTGCCATTAATGGTGGCGCTTGGGAGATAGCGAGTTTTACCGGCTGGTGGGGGCGCATATTTTGTCGCCTATATATAAGGGATAAGTTCACCTTCTCACCTCGCCTTCTTCCTCCTTTGCTTATCCATCTCCGTGAACTCAAGCTCCAGCGCCCGAGCTCACGCATCTACTTCGACCTTCTCCAAATATGTCGGGCGGGAGGCAAATGGTTGGCCTCCACCGTTAAGGAGGAGGACATCACCAAGCTTCTTGGCCGGATACCTTTCGGCGATATCGCGCATGGGCTGCCCGACGAGGGCAGCTCATCCCTACCCAGGCCTCATGAGAGGTCGTCTTCCTCCCCACTTCCTCCAGCGGACTGGGATTTCCGCTCCATCCATTTGTCCAGGGGCTCATGTTTACTACGGCTGGATTTCCCGCGATCTGGCGCGAACTTTATCCTCAACATCTCGGCGTTTATCGTGGGTAATGCGAAACCTTCCTCTGCATCGGCCCCGCCGGCCTATGGCTCAAGACCTTCAACGTCAAGCGAAGGTTGTGAAGAACGCATAAGCGGAATCTTGGGCGCCATGTTGGGCAAATTGCCCGCGTCCCTTAACTCGAAGGACGCCGTGGAGTCCGTCAAGGGTGGCAATCGGGGTGGTTCTACATCACCGAGCAGCGCAAACCTACATGGTGGCGGCCCCGAGTTTAGATCTGGCATCCCCATGCAGCTCACCTCTGGAAGAGAATGGCTGCGGTGGGGCAATCTGGTGGAGGTGGCGGGACTACGAGCTGCATCAAGAAGATGGTGAGCAATAGGCTCGGGCTCGTCGGCGTGGTCAAGTCATGCTCATCCGGCGGATCCTCCCATACCACGAGCGGGCATTCAATTTGTGGGAGTTCAATCCGGAACAGCACGAGGCGCTAAGCGGGCTCTTTGATACAACATCTGGCGCTGGAGGCGCTGTTCAAGCGCGAAGCCCTCGCATCATGACGGAAGACCGCGTATTCAGCTCGCGGTATCCAAGCGGCGAGGTAAGTGATTCAACCCCATTACGGGACACTTGTGATAATTAAATTGACTCCAGCAAGGTTTCATTCTGCCTCCTCCTTTGCGAGGAATGGATGGAGAAGGCCAAGCTTATCAGCGGCCCCTATGCGGAAGATCCGATGGATGCCGCTTAGCGAGGGCTGCTGGTTCCGGCACCGCGCGTGGTGCGAAGAAGAAACCAAGAAGGTGGCGCGGGGACTCGAAAGAGTTCCCGCAATCGAGCGTCTGGCGACGGCGAGGACTCCTCCCGAAGGCGAGGAGGTATTCCCTCGGAGGAGAGAAGAAAGAAGGCTTCTCAATCGGGAGGCGAAGGGTCAGAGGAGAACTATCTCCGGACAGTTCCTTGACACCAGCGTTGGCGAGGATGAAATGGCCTCAATGGCGAGGCGTCCGGCGGTCGTAAATGCCGGATCCTTTACATGCATATTTTCATGTCACATAGTGTCCTTCTAACCCGCATTCCGTCCATAGTCCGGCGATGATGATCTCCCGACTCATCGGCGGGTCGTTAGCCTCGTCGGATGTGAATTCACTTCGACCGCCTCCACCCTGCGCAAGCGAGGGCGCGAGTGGGATCGGAGAGGACCCATCGGAGGAGGCTCGGGCGCCGTCGGCGACCTCCAGACTTTCGCGCGGACTCTACTTGAACCAACAATGGTTCGAGTCGCAGCGGCCCCTTGAAAGGGGGCAAGACCCGTGACACGGCGGCCTCCGTCAACCGGAGGCACCGTATAACTTCTTTGGGCGCAAAAGCGCTTCCATTGAGGAAGAACACCGCACTATCATGAGTGCGGTGATTCAAGTTCAGCTTCGCCAAAGCGGGCAGACCGGCGCTGCTGCAACCTTTTAGCGAGCTTTGAGGTAGAAGTTAAAATTATGTAATGTAATACCGCATAGGCGGTAGCCACGATGCTGAGTTCGGTGTTTGGAAAGAAAAGCGGATGAGGATCTAACAAGATATTGGGGTTGCTAAAATATGTCAATATGGGTTTGCGGGCTGCTTGTCAGCCTCTGCCGCGTGCTGGCGGAGTCGATAAGATAAAAGAGGATCTCGGCGGTCAAGCAAGAGCTCGGCCATGCCAAGAGGCAGCTCGAGGAAAAGAAGGTGAATAACACCACCTTGAATAAGTACCTTCTGAAAAGTTTTAGTTGCAATAAAATTAACAAGGATAATCATGCATCGCGGGGCCACTAACGAGGTGGCAGCCACGAAGGATGTTGTGTCATGGACGAACACAGTCTTGGCTGCGGAGCAAACTGGCGAGAAAAGCAAGAGACGCGGGTGGCGGAAGTTCGGCAAGAGCTCCGGGCTCTCATGGAAAAACATGAGAGTTTGGGCGTGACTCAAGACTTCGAGTCAGAGCTTGCCTCGTCTCGAAAGTGCCAAATCTGCCAAGGCCGAGGCCCGTAAGGCCCTTGAGGAGGTTGAGGACATAAAGAAGATGGCGGCGGGTAAGGTGTTTTTCATGCAAAGCAGGCATGTTAATGTGAACTACGACACTTACCGCGTTGGAGCTCTCGGGGTGTTTGCGGATCTGCGCGTGGTCGTCTAATGCTGCCGCATTCTATCATGGCGAGGAGGGCTCGGCGGAGAAGGTCTTCTGGTCTCGTATATCTGAGGCCGGCCATCAGTGCCCCCAAGCGACCAGTGAAGCGGTGGTCGAACTCCTAAGGTAGGTGAGGAGGCCATGAAGGGCCTCATAGTCGGTGTGGCTGGACAGGCCATGCTAGTAGCTACTTTGGCCTCGTCGTGGCTTGGTGGATGCATGCCCGGGCTAGATGTAGTCAGCGCTCACTTTGTGTCGAAGGCGCTCGTCGGACTCTTGCCCGCATAAAGGTGCAATGGGGCAAATTGGATGCGGGCTTCTCACGGACCCCCCCGCCCGGGCAAAAAGGAGTATCGCCGCCAGAAGTATTATAAAATTGTCTGAAGGAGCTGCGATATTGCGGATGAGTGCTCCCGAAATGTAATCTTCAATGAACTTCGCTGTTTATTTATCACAATGCGCTGAAAACTTCGTTCATATGCGCCATGAGCAACGCTTGTTTAATTTAAAATATTACCTTACATGCGGCCGTTTGTAAAATCGAGAGATGGCAAGTCGTTGGCTTGACCCCCAAGCCACAAGTCTTTGGGGTGTTAGGGATAAACTTGAGCACTCTTGTTCCCATTTTGGGTCCATCTGGGGCGCTCAACACAACGAACAAAGCAAGCCGGACTTATAATGCTTGAACACTCTCCTTAGCCATAGAATTCTATAATTTTAAATTTGGTGAAGCCCCTGGTATTCGAGAAGATCGAATCCGGGCGCTATCACGCCTTCATCGGACATTATCGAACTTCGCTCGGCGGCGTGAGTCTTTAGGACCGAAAAAACCTCTCGAACAGCGACAGTCTCTCTCCTTATCATGCCGGTCAGTTTAGCTTTCTCCTTGAGGCGTTAGCCGGCTCAACGGCGCAATCGCGATGGTTCTCCAGTCCACCTTAGCCGGTGAGCGGGCGTAAGGCACCAAAACGTGGGGCGGGCAAACCCAACTATTGACCCAAGACATGATTGAAGCCGATTCATATAATGCTATAAGTTAAGGTGCCGCACTTGTGAAAGTGTTAGGACTTTATCACACCATAAATGGGAACATAAGCCCCGGTGTATTATGCCGTACCAAAATATCTGGTGCGGATGTCATATAATGAGTATATATATATAATGTAATGCAATTGCGATCATAAAGGTGTTGCATTATTAATGAAATAAAAGTACGCTAGTAGAAGCGGTGATACAAATAGTCTTGATAAGCAAAGGTTTGGACTAAATAAACATGTCCCCTCGAGGATGAGCTGCGGATTTGGTGTATATAATCGAATTTAATGCTCTTAATTGAGACCACACAGAGTGTTGGTAGCGGCCTTCTTTAGTCCTGACTGTTGCATCATGAGTTGGCGGGTTCACGGGAGACAGAACTTCCAGCTATGAGTCTGTGTACAAAAAAGAAAAAAAAGAGTCACATTTGTGAGCCCCGGTGTGGTCGAACCGCACTCTGGGTCCGTTGTGATCGTGCCCCTCCCTGTGCCCATGGTATCTCCAAAGCTTAATGATGTCTGCGGGTGTTATTCTTGCGATCATCTGAGGCGAGGTTGGGGCCGCATTACTCTGGCGATGCTCTGATCGCGCCGGTGGTCTTGGTTGGTATTGCTCCGGGCGCTTTGCTATATCCGGCGTTTAGCGGCGGACTCGAAAATGCCTTAGAAGGCTGCTGCTTATGCGCGCGAGCCGTTGTATGTTCCTCCGTTCGGAGGGCGTTCCGTATTCCCATTGACCGTGATGACTCCACGAGGGCTGGCATCTTGAGCTTTAGGTATGCATAGTGCGGCACCGCGTTGAATTTAGCAAGCAGCGGTTCGGTAAGCGAGACGTGATAGCAGCTGCGAAGCGGGACTATGTCAAAGATTAACTCTTCGCTCGGAAATTATCAGGGATCCGAAGACCACTTCGGTGTGGTGAGCCTATGCGGTTGGCTTCCACTCTGGTATGACACCTTTAAGGTTGTCTTTGTAGGTTTAATCCTTGATGGGTCTATGCCCATTTTGCGCCTTGTATCACGATAAAGCGAGGTTGAGGCTCTTGCCGCCGTCCATCGGGACTCGTGAGTGGAACCCATCGGCGATTGGGTCTAAGACCAATGCGGCGAATCCGCCATAGCGTATGCTGGTCGGATGGTCTCTTGATCGAAAGTGATCGGACAAAGAGGACCATGGGTTGAACTTTGGGCGGTGGCTCCATCGCATAGGCGTCCTTAGTGCGCGTTTCCTCTCCCTCTTGGGTATGTGGGTGGCGTATATCATATTCACCGTCCGTGCTTGTGGGGAAAACCATACATCTCTGTTGTTGGCGGCGGGTCTCTTCCTCGTCGTCGCTATTTAGCCACTTGTCATTGTTTTGACAATTAACTTCGGCCTTCTTGAACACCAGCAATCTCTATTGGTGTGGTTAGCTGGCTTTTCGGTGCCATGTATCGCATAAGCGGTGAGTATTCGGTCCAGTTAGAGCCGGACCGGAGTGGTTCTTTTAAATGGCTTCTTCCGGCGGGTTTAGAGCCTCGGAATCGGCATTGTTGCCGTATCCTGCGTTAATTGGCGCTTGTTTTTGTTCGGCGTGACCTTCCGTTGTTATCCTTAGTATCCGGACTACCAGAATTTTTATGGAGATTGTTGCTGCGGGCTAGCCAGCTATCCTCTCACAAAAGCGGGTCATTAACGATGTGAGGGCTGCCATGGATTTGGCTTTTCTGCCCCGGTGCGGGCTAGCCATTCGTCCCGGATGTTATGTTTGAAGGCTGCAAGGGCCTCTGCGTCCGGACAATCGGCGATTTGATTTTCTTCGTCAAGAACCGTGTCCATAATTGTCGGCGATTAAATGCGGCTCTTTGAATGATGTGGCTTAGGTCATGGGTCGGTAATTATGCGTATGTGCCTTGGAAGTTATCAAATAATCTGCCTCGGTCTTCCCAACGCAATTGACTCTGCGGGCAGGCTGTTAAGCCAATGTCGAGCTGGTCCTTTAAGCTTAGTGGGAGGTACTTGATGGCGTGGAGATGCGTCGCCGCGGGCCATGTGGATGTGGAGAAGATAGTCTTGATCCGGACCGT